>PNEQ01082847.1:5474-17845 GCA_003012365.1 Medauroidea extradentata | reverse complement strand
TCACCGCTTTAAAGTCCCATAGTAAAAAGGATAATAGTAAAACACTGCACGCCAGCTGAACGGCTTGCGCAGAGAGGCGATAATACATTACATACGTCGGTTAGCGGCAACCCTACCGCTCCTGCCTCACACAAACAAACACAGCCTATCAAAGGAGGCCTCTTAAGGTCGCGAAACAATTGAAGGAACCAAAACCGCGGGTTCGATGAGGCTTGCCACAATAAACATTATAGAACCGGAAGTTTGGGTTTATTATCCAGTAAGACTCCGTTTCGAAAACGGGGAAAAATTGTAATCGGCTACATATGATTCTTGTTTATTAGAACTGAATCAGAATTTTCGCTAAAACTCAGTAACGCGCTGTTGTCCAAGTTTTTAAAATATAATAAATAAAAGAAAACAAGATGGAAATAATGCGAGTCAAAAGAGAGTCGAACATCGTGACCACATGTTCACATGTATTTACATTAATTTGACTAGCTTAGTTCTGTGAATGGAATTGGCTACTCACAGTTTCTCACATAGAAAAGTTAAAAGTTCTCTATCTCACACTGCGTTCATGCGCTGGAAATGGTTATTGCTATTTTTATGCACAATTATAGTAAGCTCCAATTTTCAAACAGTTGTTAATAGTTACGGTTTCGATCGAACACGGCCTTTAAATGGTAGGTCATGTTCGTGTTGTTCCCTACTTGTATTTGCTATCGTCGGCACGGCATAACCAGAACAGTTTCGTAGTTTATAACAGTCCGGTAATCTACACGCCATTGTGCAAACATTCGTCGCAGTATACCTCCCGCAGCAAACGCTTTGTTCAAAGTTCGGGAACTAATGTTTTGTTACGAACGGCACATATTTACAACCACCCAGACGTGGCTTGGTAACGGTACTTGACCTTGAATAACTGTTTTCAAAACTATTAGGTCTATATATTATATTATACATATACATACATACACGCATACAGGATATGGTTGCAAACTATGCGAGATGGCGAAATGATCACTTGCAAAAAATGAGATAATATTATACAGTGTAAGTTTTTGTTTGGCGCAAATCTTAAGGGAGAAATTTGCGATTGAAAATTTAAATTAAAAAACAACACGTGTTAAAATAACCAAAAGTAAGGATACATAAATAATGCATTTGTGGGTGTAGTTTAGTAAATTCAAGATCTACACACTGTGAAAAAATGGTTTCGAATACTTTACACTTAAATCATAATATTTGAATAAAACGATGAGGCCAGAAAAACCAGGTTTTACAAGGTTTATATGGACACAGTAGACTTTGACCTTGAATATCTCTGCTCTAGTAATTTATGGATTGGTTCCCCTCTGCATAACTCCATCCAATTTTAGTACGATAATATCTAGGACTCTGTAATAATCTAAATTTAAAAAATATTGCATTTTGATTTTAAAATAATTTTAACAGCCGTAAACCACTCGCGCAGTTTTCGGAGAGTAATGACAAAGAACAATTTTTGTTATATTTATTACAGATTACACTAGGACAAAAAGTAAGGGCGAGGTTTCTTTAAACCAATTGTTTCCTTGCTTAAATGATGGAGAAAGTGTCGTAATATATGAGTCACGATGCTCGGTAATATAAAACGCATAACAGTGTACCAGTCGTCTGAAAAAGTGACGTCATAACAGGGTCGCTTCTAAGAAACGGTAATTTACCTAGGTCTTCATTTTTTTGCATTAAAACATATGAATTATAATGAACTTTTAGAAAGTTCCCAACTAAACCGTGGTAGTCGCCGTGAAATTGGCCTACATTTTTATGTGTAACGTGCCAGTAAAGACGAAGTCTCTATATCCAGGATTGCCGAGGTCAGAGCTGTGACAACACAACCAACATGCCAGGAATATACGAGGTTCTACATGCGCATATTATCACTGTAATTAAAAACAGGAAGTGGCTCAGATACATGTTGCTCCACGCCTCACATTCTCATAAAGTGTTCCTGCGCCATATGAGTGTGTTACAAATTACGGAGTCAGTGTATCATACATGCGGCAGGTTGGACGATATAGCAGCATGTTTAATGAGGACAGCTGTGATAAATTTTTGACAGCTGTTTCTCTATGCAGATGAGTTGGTGACCGTTTGCACGTTTGTCTGGTAAGTTGTAAATGCAAGAAAGTAGTTTGGCGATTATGTTTACTCTTGTTAACAAATGTCGAGTTAACGTATAAACACACAATTAAACACAACTTACGTAATAATACATAAAATGTGTGCATAAAAACAAGAAACACATTTTCTCCAATTTATGCAACAAAATCGTGTTTTTCTAGTCAGCTAGGTTGGTACCTTGAACATCTGTCACATGACCTAAAGGACCGATCAAATATGAATTGTTCTGGGTGTGTTGCGCTGCCTGTAGGGTATATACACGCTTGATTGGAATTATCAAACTGCAATACATTTGAACTGGAATGTAACGTGTTTTGCCATTTCGTAATGCTGTTACTCCTTTATCAACATTCAGTGCTATTTTACGTACTTTACGGATGGTTTTGCAGTTACTAGGAATTTTATTCTGGAAATCATTATAAAAAAAAATAGGCATTTCAGTCACTTGATCACATACATATCCACTAGTATTTTAATAAGTGCAAAAGTCATGGCTACGTTTCTTGAGAACAAAACTGCCATCCTATCGACGTACTTTAAGTTACAGAGTGTATTGCGCTGATACACAATTTATTTGTTTTGATAACAGTAACATACATACACGGAGTTACATACAACATAATTTTAATAAAAACTTCAGTAGATTATAACAATACAAACACAGCAATACACAGAAACAATACCTAATTATGACATGAAAACAATAACCATGTTTGTGTACTTAAATTTTTTTGCAAAAGTGATCATAAATAGGTATGTGTCGTTCATTACAACGGAAATATTTGATTTGACAATAACACATAAAGACGTGAGAGAAGTATATCCAGTTGCATTCTGATGTACAAGGTATACGGTTAATTAGACTATTGTTATATAACTTTATTTTTACTAACTACATACATTAACCATATACTCGTAAATATAACATAGACACACAGTTTCATCCTTACTGATGGTATTACATTATCACATAGGCATGGTAAGGTTATTACGTAATGCCATGAAAGTGATTGTGTTTCGTGCGTATGAAAGTTGTCCCTTACAGATTTAAGAGTGAAACATGCTGTTGCTTGGCATGACAGTTTCACACTTTCGGCTGGACTTGGAGATTATTTTAGTGTGTTGGTTTAGTGTAGTTTAGATAAGCTACTGTAGCTATCGCAAAACAAATACCCTGAAACCGAACACCCAAGATTTCGACAGTTAAGATGTATGTATTTCTACTTTTTTGAAATTGCGGAATTGTTCTCAAAAATTAGCGGTGAAGTTTATTAACATTCTGTGGGTTGGCAGTATATATGTGTCTGCAGTCGTTGAGATGACATAAAAATAGTTTTTTTATGCTGATGTTAGTTGGAAAATATATATCGATTTTAGTGAAGTTGTAGCATAAAAATTGATTAACTCTAGTTTTAAAGGATAAATTTGTCATTACGTAAAATAATCTTGTATTGTCTATTTAATTTTGTAAAATTGAAACTAAGTTTTAATTTGTTAAACATTTGTTACGAATATTGGAACATTCTGGAAATTAGGTCGCGAGATTTTGGTTGCAGAAGAATAACAAAGGTAACTGTATGTTTCTGACTCCTGGGTAAACATCAAGCAACCAGTAGGATGAAGTTGCCCAATAATTCACTCGCATTGTATACGAATTTCTTGATGCACTGCAACAGACTTCGTGAACGGGTTCCTACTGTGCAACGTAGTAAGTTTTTTGCTGGCTTTATTAACATTTTTTTATTGTAATATAATCAATCACATAATGTTTAGTGTATATCTCTGAGTATCGTAACACAAATAAGAAACCGGGTTTATTTTCTAAAAAATGAAACACTAATACGTTACACAATGCAGATAAATATTAGTGGTGAAATAACACGTATTGTTGGATTCATGTATGCCATTTTTAAAACAATTTCTTACTACTTAGAACACTGCTAGTTCAAAATAATAGCGACATTATTGTCCACAAGACTTAGATGTTTTTTCATTCGTGTTCATTTTTGCAGTCAGGTCGCATATAGATAAAAATAAAGCTAATAAAACAAAACCGAGTGAATTTTGTGTATGTCATAACTTGAGTGTGGTAACGTTTATCATTTTGTTCAGGAAGAGGCGAATGTCATATTCGCGTCACGCTCTGTGTGTGGTAGTGAAACCAGTTACATATAAATAGCAAGTTCGTCACAACATTTGTGTGTGGGCACCGCACAGCAAAACATACTTGCAGCAAATACGAGCGTGACCCAACAAAGGTTAATGTATTCTGTGCCATTTCCAAGCAAAAGGTTTGTGACATTTCCATATGGAACATACAGTGACAGAACTGAAATGTCGTAATTAATTATGATGAAGTGATTCACTTAAGATTACAGTTTCAAGAAGGAAAGATATATGTATTTGACATCATTGTGTAATGAAGTTTTCAATCTTTCTGGCAGTGAAAAACTTTGTTTCAGCAGATATAAAAACATTTTGGTGGCGAATACATCACAAGTTCTCAAATAGAAAATTCTTCAAATGTCACATTTTTCTCCACTGTATGCGTATATGTTCATTTGAACCCTGACTGAGTACTTTAATTTTTTACCATCGCCATCAGACCTTGTAAGATAAAAATCTTAAAACTTCCACTTTCTTGTATGTAGTTATGCATTTTGCTTATGATGTACAGTATTTTCCTTCAATACTTGCTTGAGTAGCTTCTTAGTGTTACGCAGTATTTTTCGAAGTCGCCATCCATCAATATTCGTCTTATTTATTTACATATTTCATTAACTCATTTGCAAGTTATTTTCGTAGTAATTCATAACTTAAAAAAAACTTTCTTAGACTTGACTCAAATTATCTTATTATTAAATGTTGTTTTATGAGGTAACTGCCAGACAAGCCGTGTAACATGTTCGACGCTTGCCGTAAAATATTTTCAGGTAGGCCTAAGTCTTTTATTTCTTTCAAATTACTTAGCGGTCGTGTTGCATAGACGTAGAAGTTTTACTTAAGTCTGCAAACAAGTATGTCTTGGCCAAGTTCACTCGCGAGATGACTTAAGACATGAAACAAAGAAAATATAGGTCGTTTTTTATAATGGCGAGGTGTGATTCCGTGGCTATTTCAGTATGCGATGCAACTTCAGTTGAGTATAGTTATGAAAACAAATTGCAACAAAAGATATTGCGATTTTATGTTAATGTAATTAAGTGGGATTCATAGTTGTAACTTAAGCAACGTCTTGGTCAAGTCGCTCTCGTATGTCGTCACAAATTCCTAGTCAGTACAAACAAGCTACCAATTTGTTTATTTGTAAAATACTTTGAAATATTCTACCGATAACCAAACTGGCAATCAAACACGAGGTTAGAAAGATATTCGTCTTTGCATTCAGCAATAACAGTCCACTAAGTCGCTAACCTAAAGTACCGTAATATCAAAATAGTTATACCAATTCAAACATAAAGCTAAAAATTATTTCAGAATTTACTATGGCAAAAAAATTACAGTATAACTGATATTCATTACGATGCTGCAACCATTACTAATAAATATACGTTTAAATCGGTTACTCTTTGCTTATTTTCAATACATTTATCTCCAGAGGCGTGTAATACCGCGAACATGTCCCAGACATCTTAAAAATTAATAAAAAATAGAAAGCGACGAACGTGTAATGGAACTGCCAGTGAAACAAAGCAGAAAGCACGAAAGTTATTTCCAACTCGCATGTAGTCGTGTATGTTCGTGTGTCTTCGGCCACTTAAGCAATTACTTCGTCAAGCCGGAAGTAGCACATATCCAAGCTCGTCGACTTCTTGAAGCTATCCTCTGGACACCGACTATGCAACTGGAGTTGGGACAAAACCGTCTTGACGAAGTTCTTGCTTAAGTCGGGACTGTGAATCCCGCCCTTACTGTATGTGGCTTTAGTTTCTATATCCTCTCACGATTTTGCTAACAGAGCTGACTAGAATTTTATACGACTCACGTTATCACCAAGCATAAATTCCAGTTCGTATTCGAATAGTCTGTTGCGATAAACTTGAATAAATCATCATCGCCTTTATAAATGTTAAATATATGTGCACAGGATACTGCATGATGTAATTCGTTTGAGTCTAGGTTTCAGACAGTGGATTATGTAAATTGTAAATAAACCCTAGCTGTTGCTAATCTTTTGTTTCTAAGGAAGTGCTAGGTTTCGAATCAATGAAAAGACTATCATTAACTAGACATAACAGTTTCTAGTACTTTACGGGCGTCTAGTTGTAGCTTACAAATTGATGTGAATAAGGAGAGACTGATAACGTGTAACGTGAGCAGTTTCTAAGGAATTGCTAAGTCTGGCCAGGGGCATACTAACTTTCAAGTTTATACTGTCTATTCGCGTTCAAGTGAGAGCGCGCGAAGCAAATACACGTGATCGAAGGTAAAGTTTGTCAATGAAAATACGCAGTGTACACGTGATTGCAGCTTGTAATCAGGGGTGTCCGGAATGCTCGCCACGTGTAGTGGCACACAGGTATTGAGCGTAGAATACCATGCACGGATTGGTGGTATTTAGGCAAGTATGAACATATTAATTGTAAAACGTAGTTAGACGGAATTCTGGCAGTTCGTGGTCTTTATTGAGATCAGTTTATTTCGAAAGAAAAACGCATGTACCTTTCTCCGTACTGTATTCTTGTCGAACCCGTCAAAACTTTGTAAAAGCTTCCGTCGTTGTTTTATTTATTTTTTTTTTCAGTGGCTTTAATAAGTGAGGGCTGTTACATATTTAGAAATATAGATAATTCTCGACATTGATATTCTCGATGTTTGGTGCATAACGATTCTCGATAATATCTACGATGCTGATCGATGTAATTAATTAATAAACGTTCATTAACATTACCAGAGCCCTCGTTATTATCAAACCACCGGTAGCCTATTACTGACAGTGTTATGGAACCCAAAATGTATTGTTTTAAATATATTCATTCCACATTAACAATAGTTATATCATACTTTTAACAGATCCGCGCATAAGATACATAGACACTAACCATTTTATAGACATTATGCGAAGTTTAAATGCAATTGATATCATTCATGTTGCGCATATTGTAGATATAATCACTACACCAAACATGCAGTGTATGCATCCATCACGATCTACGACCGATAAGTGAATAAACAGTACACAACAGCCCTAGTTGGACGTACATGTGTTTACTTACGTTCGATTGTAACAGTGAAACACGTTTATAGCTGACGTTTCTGTCAGATTAAAACACTATCGTAGGCACGTGACGTAAACAAAACAAATATTTGTTTTCGGTATTTTCTATACTTACGGACGTGCAAGTGTTGGGTTATTATCTGCCAACAGACTGGACTGCAAGTTACTATGTGATCTTCTAACTTCTGCTGTTGGTCGGCAGTTTATCATGCTGTGAAGGACTTTACAATCAACAATGTGAAGTTACCTGTAAAAATTCATTACTCATTAGTAGAAATGATGGTATATCGCGAAAATGTTTTGTGTAAATATACCCTTGAAAACGATGTAGTTAACTTGCAACACTTATGATAGGGTGATGTAGGTCTGACAACACGTAGTTGTCTGCAGACAAATAACAATAATTAAATATTACAATAACGGAATTGTTATTGGCTCAGTCAAATAGGATAGTAGCTCCACGTAGAGGGACAAGCCAGTGATCTTCTGGTAAACTGAACATGAGATGAAATCAAGCAAACAGTCAAGTTTTCCCGCGGTAAACCATCATCTCTTCTCATTAGTAATGCGGGTACACAAATATACGTAGGCACGGAGCCAATAACTAGCGACAGGAAATTTTCGCGAAAAGATTCTTGCCTCACTTTGGTTCAGTGCCTTACATGCACACCTGCAGCTCTGCTTCGTGGTCAGTGATTGGATGTTTTTAACTCCCAGAGTCTTGTAGTTCTATCAGCAAATCACAGACGAGTGGTATCTCAGTTAACCTTGTTTCTATTGGCACAGTCAGACGAAAAACAACTCTGTACAAATACACCCAGCCAATAACTATACAACATATGTGCGCGTGTGCACGTACGGCACTGAAACAAAGTGTCGGGTAAGTATAGGGCAGTGGATTCTAGCCTGTCGTCAAATAACGAGGAATGTGCACGTCTCTACTTCCAATACAACGTAAGAAACGTTTAGAAACGGTACGCTCATAACATGGCCGATGAACAAGCATGGTTTATAAATAGAGCCACGATTTTATGGCGAAAAGATTTTTGCAACATTTGGTTTCGATGCGTCATGTGCACACCTGCAGCTCTGCTACATCGTCTGTGATTGGATGATTTTACTCCCACTTGCCTTGGCAAATTATAGACGTACAGACTCACAATAATCTTATTCTGATTGGTGCAGTCAAATGAGAAACATGTCTCAACAAAGACACGCTGCCAATAACCTTGAAACAGAACTGCCGATGTGCACGTGAGTCACTGAAACAAAGTGGGGCAAAAATCTTTTCGCGACAAAATCGTGGCCCTATTTACAAACAATACATAAAAAACAATGGCCACTGAACTACGAAATGTTAATTGTATTCGACTGCCGACTGTGCATTGTGAATCAACCCTTAAGATTCAAGTCTGAATGTGTGGAGACCATCAATTAAGAGAGTCGGTCTCCCTCCTATGTGTTGATTTATTGGTTTTCCTTGCCTATTTTGGTTTCCCTTGCCTATTTTGGTTTCACGACCGAAAATTCCAAGAAGTGTAAGAAGTGAACTAGGAGCTCACAATTGTCTTTCTTTAGTAGAAATCAACATATTAACTCACTCATGTTGACTCATTATTATATATTATTTGTAAAAGTTAACGTGTTAGCTTTTATTTGAAAGACATAATTATGAGCTCTTAGTTCACTTCTTTATATTACGTCTACTGAAAGGTACGATTAATAACTATGTTTACATTGTGGTCCTTTTGAAATTTTGGGTCGTGAAACAAAAATAGGCAACCAATAAATGGACACGTAGGAGGGAGGCTGACTCTTAAGTGACTCAGTGTGCTGCGTTTCTAAACATGCAGTCAGCGTGAGGGATCTGTTTTCAGAAGTGCGCCACACATTCCCGCCTCGGGCGGTAAGAAGTTCGGCGCTACCGTGACTGTTCTAGTCACATTCACACATACTTTCCGTCCACACAACACACACACCAAGTAGGTTACCCGTCGTCAGTCTGTCTGTCCTTACTGAAACTATCCTTTGGAAACAGTCCCTGTCCACGTGTATTTCAACACCAACGCTGGCTGGAGCGTTTTTTTTTTTTTTTTTTTTTTGTAAATTTGGCGTTGATACAGTTTCATGTTACTTAAATTATTCCTCTTTTTTATTTGGTTTCATTTGTATTTTCGTAGATGTGATTAAGCATAATGCTTAATGCTTAAGTGACAATCTTTCGGAAGGAAGAAGTAGTAGCGTCACGTAATTAGCATGTTACCTACTAGTCGAAACATAGACATCACAATTACGGTAACTATGATCATTTTGGAATGAGCAATTCATAATAGTTCAACTGGAATACTGCGAAGTATTTTGCAACCTTCATTGCGTGTAAACTTAACTATTGAACTATCAAATGCGTTATTGTTATAGTATACTAGATATCGGGTCACATGACCATTTAGCTAAAGCGTCACTGTACCATTGGCATAGCCTCGAAAATAAGAGGGGGGGGGGAGATACACATCTTCCTTCCAACTCGACGTAGATGTAAACAAAAATGTTGCTGTTTTGATGTTTTTGTGTTATACAGAGTTATTGCTGATACGTTTCCAAGCTTTTTTCTATAATATGTCCCTTTCTGTCCTCCGTCCCCTTCCAAAAAATTAAATCACGCTAAGCCTATGGTTGTATATCATAGTCTGTGCGAATGCTACGTGAGGCAGAAGGATACGCTGCGTACACGGAATAAACCAGGCAGAGGATGTAAAAAAATAATAAGTGCACACGTATAGTCTTACCCACAAAACAGTGCCCTTTCTTATATCTCACAATTGTCATTTCAGAAACTAAACCCATAATGTTTTATTTGTAAAAGTGGCTGCGGTGGCCGAGTAGACAGACCAAGGCGATCCGGGTTCGATTCCCTGCGGGGTCGAGCCCCGGATTTTCGCATGTGGGAATCGTGGCGGACGATGCCGTTGGTCGGCGGATTTTCTCGGGGATCTCCCGTTTCTCCCGCCATTATCATTCCGGCGCTGCTCCATACTCACCTCATGTCACCCCTCACCAGCGCTAAAGACCTCGATGTTAAACGCTGACCAAAACCTCTCACTCAGTCACTTATTCGTGAATCCGTGTTTCAGTAAAGTACACATTTGAGAGAACGCTAAATGATCATGACGTCTAGTAAAATGCGAATGGTGATTCACAAAGTACCACATAGGACTACAGCGACACAGGGGCACACCCAGGATTTTTGTTCAGTAGGTGTTAGGACTAGGAAATGTGTTAGGTTTGGAGGGGGGTGGTTCCCGAACCTGGGAATCTTATGAAGTAACACCGATTTCCCTTACCCTAGTAAAGTGGAGGGTCCGGAAGGCCCCATGCGGGAAAATTGTGCTATTTACTGGTCCCACAGCCTAGGAAATGTTTTGAGAGAGTGGCACAGTGGACGTGAAATGGTATCTACTGCGCAGCTACCCGCCCCACATTTTCCCTCCCAGCCAGTAAGAGGGGAAATGATGGAGCCCTGAGTGTGCCATTAGTAGAGACAGGGAATTTCGCGAAAAGATTTTGCATCACTTTGTTTCAGTGCCTTACATACGAACCTGTAGCTCTGCTTTGTCCCCAGTGATTGGATGCCATAATACCCAGCGTCTGGAGGTTAAACCCGCAAATAACAGACGTGATGTGTGGTAGTTATCTATGTACTGATCGCACAGTCAAATAAATAAAGACTCTGCACAAAATCACTCTGTCAATAGCCATGAAGTTGAGCTGCAGGTGTGCACGTAAGACACTGAAACAAAGTGGGGCAAAAATATTTTCACCAAAACTTCCCGTCCCTAGCCATTAGCAGCTACAACCAATCAGCAGATTCACACACCTCCGCTGGTTAGGGGCAGGAGGAGGAGGAATTTTCCCCTCTGCGCGTCGCCAGGACCTTTCCTAGCTCGCGTGAACAGTAAGCTGTTATCGTAATGTAAAACTAGGGGGGCGAAGGAGGAGATTGAAGGTCTGCACCCCATTGATTCTTCCGTCTAAAGTTTTGCTGGATAATGTGACAAATACAGCACCACATTTTAAAAATCATAAAAGTAAATTTACCTAACAAGTATATATGTAAAACGGTAATAAGGTATTACCTTAAAGAAAATTAATTATTATTCACAATTTTTTTTACATATTTGCGGGGGAAGGGGGGTTGTTGAAACTCTCCAAAAATTCCCCCTTGGGTGCGGCACTGTAGTGACATTACAAAGTACGCTCGTTCGTGAGAGAGACTTGACAAGCGGTCGTCCGGACAGCGATGGCCGTGGTCACACCAGGCAATCAGTTAAGTGTGTGGGGAGCGAGGAGGTGTTCCTACTGGGACGTGACGACAATATTTAACTAGAGATGTTGCCACGGAGCGAGAGAACCTCACAGCATCTCGCCCCCGCCCGCTTGTACTCGTACTGATGCACTATCGGTCTGCAGTCCGCCGCGCCGCGCCGGCCGTCTACCTAGAACCGCGTGGTAAGTTCAACGTTTTACAAACGCACTTACTGACAAATGGCACGGAAAATTGTACCTACAGTACCTTGCAGTTATTTAAAATAAATACATTACGTTTTGTTGTTTTATATTAAAATAACCGAATATTAAATGTAATATTTTCAGTGTAATTTGGCAACGTTTGTGTTTTTTTTAGTTCAACTTACCATGCGCACCTATAGTAGCAGTAGAGCGTGGTATAGCTCACAGAGTACATCGAACCAATATGCCTTTTAAAAATAATTTTTAAATTCTAAAATTACGTATTGTTCTTATACAGGATGGACCAGAATTCATGTGCCAAAGTCCGGGAGGGGATTCGTTATGGAAAATAAGGTGGGGTATATAAACCAACACAATTCTGTGGTAAATATTAAGGGAGCTACGCCACGTTGAAAAAAATAATTTTTTAAACATTTTTCGAAAAATACTAGAAAATATAAGAGATAGAGCCACCAAAATTGGCATAGAGCTCAAAGAA
>PNEQ01082844.1:37669-71638 GCA_003012365.1 Medauroidea extradentata | reverse complement strand
AATGTGATCCCGAGATGCTTCGTGGGGCACTAGTTATAATGAGGGGGCGTCGCCTAGTGTTTGGGAAAGCTGGCTTGCCTGATACAGTGCGTCGAGATCGCCGTGTGTTAGAGATAAGAGAAGACGTGGGAGTTATATGTAAGTCGTAAAACCGGGACTCAACACCTCTATGTTGGTGTAGACCGCAGCAGAATTGCAGGACACTTTCAATTAAAGTAGATGTATTTTCAATTGTAATTAATGTGTAAAAAACCATTAATTTACGAGCGGTGGGCTGCACCATAAATACAAGTAATTTCCGTTAGCAATTTGAGGGTAATGTGTGACAGGCAAGAGCATTCAGGGCTAAGAAAAGTGTAATCACGTATGTAAAATCATTTGTTATTGTTTCATGAAGGGAGAATGCCATCTTGTAATTTTTCCTTCCTGTGGATTGCCCAGAGATATGTATAGCCTTAAGGATCGCCGAGCACGATGAAGTATGGTAAATGGATGCTGGAATAATGTGATTTATCCGAGGAAACAAACGTTTCAATGAGTTTAGGAATGCTCTCGGTAGGTAGAGTGCTAACCTAGGAAGGTCTTGCCGTGATGTGCCATCTGTGGGCACTTCCTGTGAAGAGTGAGGAGGATGCTGGGAGATCAGCTTCCCGGCCTTAGCTATCTGACTGTCGAAGTGATCGGACGTGTGCGGGGAGAGCTCCCGCAGGCACACGTGTCATGGAGATCCTTTAACATCGGGGCTACAGCACCTTTCTTTTTGGTAACGTGAGCCATCGGGCTACGCATCTCATTTATTTAGTTCCGAATTTATATATATATATTTTTTTTACAGTATAACTTGTGAGTTGGTTTTTGAGGTGAGAGCCCACCGCGTGTATTGTACAGGGATTTGTAACTGTGTTGCGTAGATTGAATCTGAGTATTCAATAAACATCGTGCTACTAAATAGTACTTTCATCATTTACTGGTAATAGTAATCCCAGGGTGCATCTAACAGTATTTATATTTGGTGATTTTCGCTCTTCTCTTCTCGTACCCACGACACTGAGGTAAGAGCTCGTAACTCTATCACTGAACTTTCAGCTAGCTGAGGACATACCGAATCCAGCAATATACGACGGGTGAATCAGAGGGCGCGTTTATGCGAGCACGTGGTCAGCGTAGGTACAACGAGCACGTGGTATGTGTGTGAAGGAGAATAGTGCCACCACAACGTGCAGTGTCCGGTCAAGAACGATTGTCTATCTGAATTTTTTTACGGAACTGTAAGATCAACAGCGCAAGACCTACCTGGTTATTGTGCTTTGGTAAGAGGGTAAGCAGAGCTAGTCAATTTCTCGTCAGTGTTTTGACATGTCCGGACAAGAACGACTGTCGTGTCTACGTGAGTTTTTAACGCAGTTGATGTACACGATAAAGATTATGCATTTTTTAAAATGAAATAGTGTCTGCAACAGGACAGAAAATAAATAGAGTAACTTTGACATCAAGCAAAAAATTTGAACTAATATAAAAGTTAGAAGGCCGGTGTTTCGGTAGCAAAGTTGTGTGATAATTATGGTGTCAAGAAACAAACTGAGTCTGACATTTGTAAAGCAAAAAACTAGTTAAATAGTTATGTGTTGAAATATGATGTTGAACAAAAAAAATGGCACTGTTAGGGCCAGGGAACATGTGAAACTTGCTACCACATCTTCACACGACGAGGCAATGTATGTTCAACAACGCTCGTGTGGTGTAAATGTGTAAGGTATACAGAGATTAAATCTGCAGCGGATAAACTAGCGCAACACATGCCTTTCTCACGCTCAGCATTTCTGTCCCTTGCCCTTCAGAAATTCTCAAGGACGGCGGCTAGATTATTATCTCACAGACACGGTATACGATATTGCGTCGCGATTCAAACAGTGGTAGTTTAAATGGACATATTTTATTTGTCATATATTTCGTAAATAAACACTTTACTGTGAAATACAAAGCAGTATCTCAAGTTCATGTGTCACATGTTACAACGTAACGTAACACGAAACCAAGCTGTTAGCAAGCTGCCTCCTGTCCCTCCCCTTCAACTCTTCCCCCACCCTTCTCCCGTGGTTATCTCAATGAGTGGACAAAGGCGTGTGCTTATCTTTCTACTCCCGCCAGTCAGCACAGACCTTCCCCCTTGCCCACTTCTAGCGATTTGACCACAACAAACACGTTGCGTTACTATGCTTATCACACTGCTATAAATCTATCGGCTTGTCTATTTTTGTGTGCCGATTTTGGTACTTCACGATTTACCGGACATCTGATTTACCGGACCACACCTCCCCCCAAATAGTTAGGTAAAATGAGGGTTTACTGTACTTACAGAGCTGTACTGCATGTAGAGAAAAAAATAACACACTTAAGGACAACACACATTTTGCGCGGATGCGCAGTCACGACGTTTCGCTGGCTAAGCCAGCTTCATCAGGTGGTGAGCGATAGTCAGCAAATTGTGCACGGAAGAACTCAAAACTGGACCACTACCAACAGGTATGAACATGAAAACCACTCCCCTGTCCCTGATCAGCCAAAAACCCTGCCTAGCCACAATAATGAACCTCCCCACACACACCAGCACACAGCCCACAGACTCTACCCAAATTTCCAGGCTCCCAATCCAGAACTAAACAGCCAACAAGTGAACCCCAGAACTAAACTGCCAACAAGTGAACCCCAGCCCCAAATTCTCAACCTGTTTGACCATAACCTCACCCCGGAGGAAAAAATCCTCCACAAAGGTCTCATTTTTGCCCCTTCTAGACAGTTTGATCACTTTGCCACAGTAAAAGATGTACTCAGTTTCAACCGCAACCTCCGCCTCAAACATTTCTTTGCCAGTATCGATGTTTCCACTCAGAATTATGACAAAGCCATAGACCCAGCACTGACAAAATTTTCACCACCCTCCACTTAGGATCCCCTCCCTTACCACCCTTCCACCCCCTAGAGCAATTCATCTCCTTCTTACTAACCAACATATCCAACCCTTGCTTTACCAGTTCACTTCCCAACCACAGCAACATCACACCACAGGAAAGAGCAATTAGCAGCCTCAAGAAGAACCAGGACATACAGTATTAATTTTTCCAACAAACAAAGGATCCACCACAGTAATCCTAAACAAGACCGACTACATCTCGGAAGCGGAGAAACAACTCAATGACCCTTCCACCTACAGGCTACTCCAAGAAGATCCCTCCCTCAAATTCTGTGAGGAAATAAACCAATTCTTAACCTCCCGTGAGCCCCTTCAAGGTCTCTCTCCTAAATCCATCAAGCTGCTGACTCCTGTGACTATCGCTCATCGCCCGATGAAGCTGGCTTAGCAGCGAAACATCGCGGCCGCGCAAAATGTATGTTGTCCTTAAGTATGTTATTTGTTCCTCTAAGTGCAGTACAGCTCTGTAAGTACACGTACACTCCTATCTTCATTTTATAAGAATCGTAGAGAAGTGTGACAAGTTCATTGGGACATAATGCTGATCGACTAAAGAACTTTCCATCTCCATCAGATTGCTAACTACAGTACTAGTGTCTAAAATAATCAAAGCATAACTAAAACAACTGCAAAATGTGAACCTAGCACAAAATAAATAAACAGCCTAAACTTTTTTAGTTAAGTATATGTACATACATGTAAAATTTTAGTTTAGTCCAGTGACACTGCTTGTTTGAGCAACAAATACCATGTCTCCTTTCATTTACTTCCATTGTAAAAATTTTACATTTTTATATGGAGTGACTTGTGCCATGGACGCCCGTTTGCCTTGACCATCGATGGACGACTGCGGGTATGGTCTTGTTTCCTACATCGCAAGGACAGGTGACGTACTGCCGGAGACACGTGTACAAGACACTTTCCTAACACAAATTTGCCAACACTAGGACAGTCCAGATGAAATTCTGTGAATGAACCATAGATCCAGACAGGGGAGATACGCTGTCATCCTAGCAAGTGCAAATAACGCTGCATTAAGTCACTGGCTGAACTTTGTTTTCCAACAGTGGTCAGGACCTAAAGTTTTCAAAACCAGACAAACTGCTATAAAGAATGCTTGCCATAAGATTTTAACTGAATTTTGTTTATCCATCTTTTGAACTGATAAATTATTAGTAATTTCAAGAGCAGATCAGACTGTAATTTTTCATGATATATCCTACACATTTGCTTTAATTTACTTACTGTCTTTTTCTGCATTTGAAGTGTTCCTGAACGCGCCCTAAGTTGGACTTACGACTGTAAAAAGGGGCAGAAGAGTGTTCGTAATTTATTATTACTTGTTCCTTAATTTTTTTCAACAGGGTTTTGTGTTTTAGCATGTGAATGGAAAACACATAAGTTTGGCGCGAAATGCACTGTTACTGCCTTTCTCGCTCAACGCCATTCTTCAATCTTCGCCGAACTCATGAACAAACAGGACACGTGTGTGATGTCTTGCTCCACGACTCCCTGCAGCAGTAGAACATTTTGATTCAAGGGGGTGAATCTCCACTTTATAGTCTGCATACTGTAAAAAGTTAAATCAGAAAAATGGGGTGAATATTTATTATGTTGCATGATATATACAGTATGTGAAAATGTTTCTGTGGGCTGAGAATAGGGTCACTGCCTGTGGGACTATGAATACAGTTTATTAATTTTCCGTGAAACGTTCAATGGACTCAGATAACAACATACAGCCTAACAAGAAACAAGTCTACTGAAAGTAAAAACTTTAATTTGAACTGAGCACTTAATGAAGCTCTGATACAGCATTTAGTTGTTTAACAGATACTCTTATTTAAAAGATTTTGGCTGACTTCTACGGTTACTTCTTCGGCCCAATGCTGTTGACAGGACTCTTCATTGCGAGTCCTTTTGAACTTTAGGGTAGAAAACAATACCGGCCAATGCTTGTGATTTGCTGTCAACAGCTGGTATTACTGGCCTGCAGGACTAGGGGCAGGGGCTGACCGGATTTTGGACCATGCATTTTGCAGGAGTGAATATTACACAAGTAAACTGAATCAAGATGTCTAGGTAGATGGAAATGCTGGGAAGCAGTGAAGTGTGAGTGAGAAGACGGGTTCATGTGTACTCATCAAACCATGTATGCAAGGTCTGTGGCAATTCAGGTTTTATCAATAATACACATTACTTTGCTATCGCTATATGTGGAACAGTTTTGGTGTGCCATGCCAATGACACTGCGAAAAAACACTAGGGGTCCACCCACCCCGACGTAACACATTAACAGTAGTTGCACAGGAAAGAAATTATTTTATATTGGATCAAAAGGCAGTTTGATGGAATGAGAAGGCTTCTCTAAGCAGCTGTGAGGATTGAGGTGTAACTAACCAGCCAACATTTTGAGGTTACTGTGAACCAACGCCCTTTATATAGCCTGTACATGTCAAAGAAGCCAGTCACAGGATGACCCCAGGGACATAGCTGAATAGTGGCATCTCTCCATCCAAGTGCCCGGGTACTACGGTAATGCCAGGCTATTTACATCAGAGGCTAATACAGCTAAACCAAAGTGATAGGTGCCATATAACTAGATAACATTTTCAAGCAGTGATTACTATCGCAAGTGGAAAACATAAATATGTACTTCTGTGTAAAACTATGTCATGATTACTGTATGCCAACACTACTCACCTGAATTCTGCAAAGAACTGGTGGAGGGAATCATGCTTCCTGCCACAGGGTAGGTGGAAAACACGCTTGCACTTAACACTACAGCAACCAATCGTGGCTCCCTTGTTTTTACAGTAACAGCATCTCTGTAACATCAAAGTAAATCAACAGGATTTTTAATAGCACCAAGGAAATAATCACTTAGCTTTACCTACTAAGTACACAGCTACGACCTATCCTTTGTAACTTTTTCTACAGCAACAGCGAAGTTTTACGAACTTCGACACAGGAGTGAATAAACAATGTAAACTTCATTTCTAGGACAGTTAAAAAAATTTAAACCTAACATCAGTTATATCAATGCTATAATATCAATTTTCAAGTTCTACAGTAATTATTACAATCAAGCAAAATACAAAAAAAAAAAAAAAAAAAAGTTTAATTAAATGTAGAAGAAGAGACAGAATTTTGAACACAAGTACATCATTTTCAACACATACTAAAATAAAGCACAACTTACCAGATTTCTTCCTCTAGCTATTTCTTTGCGAATATCTGCTGGTAGAAAACCAAAAATTCCCTCTGTATCTTCTCCTCTCTGCTGCATATTAGAAGAGAGAAGCTGTAAACAACCTGTTTTATTAGCAACTATTCCATTTACCTCATATCAATAATTTTAATAATTATCACAACTTTCACTAATTCATGACACTAAAAATTAAAATAAAAAACAAATATTCACACCAAAGATACAACGAATTTCTGATAAAATATTAAAAATAATTATTTATTTTGAGAACAATCTGGTATACATGAATTTTATGCATGTTCAACACAGAGAGTTTTATCTATGTGAAGCATATTTTACTACATTATCTTACTTCACTACAAAGTGATATTTTTTAATTTTACAGTTAATCTGAATCACGTTCTGGAAAATAAAATTAGAAAAAACCTACAAAATCTTGCTACGTTTACATTAAACAAAAAATAATAACAGCACAAGTTGTAAGTTTCCCCTCAATCCAAACACCTAATTAACTATTCAGCACTGAGCCACGTAGGGAATGCTCCCTTACAATTAAAAACAATGACAGAAAATTACTCGACAAAATAAAAAACCTGCTGATACCAACTACTGAATTTGAATGAGTCTATATACATCGCTGTAAGATTATATCTGAAGTATTTATTAAATTTGTAATACTGTTTTGTACTTCACCATCTGTATTTAAATGACACTATTAAATTAGCATTGCAATGTACCTATTCTCAGTGGTATTAGCTAGAATGCATATATCGCATACATCCTGAACAAATCCTCAAACCGTTGGTGTTAATCTCTCATTTTTAAATTGTTTAGTTCTTTTTTAGAGCTGATTTTCAAGCATCATGTCTGATCCTGAGACGGGAATTCACCAGGTCTCGACACTGCACCCTCGCAGTGCTACCCAACAGGTGTCCATCTAAGATGCAGAAAATATGTGCGGCCTAGCTATCCTCCCAAAACTCCCGTCTTTTCTACTTTACCATTAATTTTTTTTAATAATGTACTTTTGATTTTATGTATGGGATGCATCACAAAAACACATGTTGGATTGGGCAGGCAACCCTCTGGCATCACATGTGACCATATTTAAATATTAGTGCTTAAGGGAGATCAATACCCACCACGTTAGAATAATGAAACTTCTACATTTAATTTGGTCTTTAAATTTTCTATAGTGTTTTATGCTCCGACAAGGCAGAAGAGGGTAGTTTCTTACATTATAAATACAGGATAAGGCAGAAAGGACACAGACAGTTTTAAAAAAATTAAAAAATTGTTAATTTGTCAAAAAAAATATATTCACAGATTCTGGTTCATCTTTCAATAGCATTTGAGACAGTCAAGTGTGGAAATTCACATCCTTCACGTCACAGCCACAATCAACGATGCACTTCTGGAGGTGTTCTTGGAAGTTGGTATTCACTCTTTCCAACATCAGTCGGTCAATTTGTGCAGCGGCTTTCACACAAATCACTTCCTTCAATTTGTTTAGTGTCCACTAGTGTTAGTGACTTCTGCTCGTATAAACATGCCTTTACGTGACCCCACAAGAAAATTTTGCACGTGGATAAATCGGGAGAACAAGGAGACCAGTGAGTGTTACCTAACCTGGAAATTACGCGACTAGGGAAGAGAGGGCAAATAACATCCATTGAAGCTCTAGCTTCGTGGGCCGTTGTCCCATCCTGTTGAAACCACATGTCGTATTTAGCTATTCGTCATAATTCAAGAAAAAAGAAATTGTTGATTATCTCAACATAGAGTAAGGGCCAATGACGCAAGTTTTGGCTATAGCGGACCAAGCTGTCAATTTCGGCTCCACAGCAGGTTTTCGTGTAAATTTCTAGGATTTTCACTAGCCCAATAACAGCAGTTCTGTTGATTCACCATGCCATTAAGATGAAAATGAGCTTCATCATTCATGAACAATATGATGTTTTCAATTTGCTCAAAAAGTGCTTCCATCTCATGTGCGAAGGTCAGTCGTTGAGTGTAATTCCCAGGCTGCAACTGTTGCACAATACCCAATTTTTAGGGATGTAAATGCAGCTTTAAATGCAACATATGCATTAGCGAAAGATTTATGCAGGCCAAATTCAGCAGCATGCCGCCGAGCAGATCGACATTGACTGCTCAGAAGGGCTTGTCGAACAACTCTCACATTTTCTGGGGGTTCAAGCAGATTGTGGCTGTCTTCTGGTCATCAAAACCCCTCATGTACAAAGTGCTTCAACCCAGCGAAGAATAGTGTTTCACACGGGAACAGCTCAATTTCTAAGGATGCTGAAGAGGTGATGAAATTCACGAAGAACTGCCGTAATCGACTCATCATTTCTGACAAAACTGTCGTATGAAAACATGCGATGCTCTACTTCCACGGAGCCATGATTTCAACTGATAAAGTAATGCTTACGACCTCACGAACCTGTTAGGACTTGCCGCACAATGCTTGTCCCATTAGGAGGGGAGTACTAGTAATTTCAAAAACGTCCAAATTTTCTGCCTCACCTTGTATTTGGCATCGCTCTACTACTACTGCTGCTTACATTATATTTTTGACCATTCGTAGGAAAAACTTAGTTTCTTCCTCCGAAAAGTTACTAGTCAAAAAAATAGAAAGGTAGTGAGGACGTCACAATTTGGTAAGTCTTGAGAAATCTCTTTGTATGGAATCTACAGCAAAAATTTAAGAACTTGAAGACAGAACGTACAGTATACCCTACCCCACAGCCTAGGTGAGAGTACGGATTTACATGTTACATATTATTCTGCAGGGCTCAGCCATCTTTCATGATACTGCTTTCGAACAAAAACTATTTTCTGCATTGAGAAGAGGAGAATATTGCTACAGGAATAAATATATTTGGAAAATAATTATCATAGTGTTTTTAATTTGTTTCTTGATAACAAAAATATTTATTTAATAATAGTTTTCAGGACACGGAAAAAAAAAACAGCAAGGTAAAAGACCTCATAACAATGTGGTTCAAACAAAGATGCACAAAAAAGTCAGTAGTAGCATACATGTAGGTATAATAGGTACTGAGACCCTTTTGATTTAACATGTAAATCATTATCCTTGATATCAGCAGGGATCTGGTGTAGGCATCACCCTTAAGAGCGTATGATAGATAATATTTACTCGCGGACGGGGTTTTGTGGTGGTTTATACACTTGTCGTAGGATAGTGCTACGTTCGGCTGTAGGCGTGGGCTGATTGAACTTGTAACAAGAAGCAAACAGGGTGGTGTTCTGGCCACTGTTTATCGGCGAGCGGAGATGATAAAGACGATACCCGGCAAATAAGAATGCCTCTAGGCATGTGGCACGTTTATGTGTGAGTCAGAGTGTGTTTCTCTTCGACTAGCTATAACGGTAGAATCGTATTATGTACAAGGCCTGGCTTGCTTTTATACAACTGAACCACATCCCAAGCCCAGCATATAACTGTCGTATCAGGGATTGGTTTGTCTGAAGGCATGAAAAAAAGAAAAGGGGTGGAATTCAGAATGCAACTGCTGGGAGGCGTATATAGCACATATGTATTTAAATTATTTTATTTTCCCCACAATATACGTCATGCATCTTTAATAAAAGAATGTCACTATTTACTTTTCTAAATAATCTTCTTACATATAAAAATCTTTGTGTGTATGCATGTTACTCCAAAACGGCAGGAGCGATTTTTATGAAATTTTCAGGCAATCTTCATAAAGCCCAGCGGGTGATCCTGTGAAGTTTGGTAGCGCTCAGATCAACATATTTTTTTTACCAATTTTGTGTCATATTTTTGCTGCAGATTAATAATAATTACTAAATAAAATAATTAAGTAGTATAGAGACTTGGAAGTGTGTAAGTAGTACAGAGACTTGGAAGTGTGTAAGTAGTACAGAGACTTGGAAGTGTGCGGCATGTCAATACATAGACGTCCATACTTTGCTATAGATAATTAGTGCTACCCGGATCGCTAGTTATTTTTTATTAAAGAAGGAAGTCTGTAATTATAATGAGGCACAACATTATACTTACCAACTGAACTAGATGTATGCTCTAATCATGTTTTATCCAAAATTATTTTAAAATCGTAGCCTGTTTGTGTAACCTTTAAATTTAGCCAACTATTTCACATATACAGCAGTAATGAGTAATTTTTTTCTCTTTTCGTCTTTGGAAATTGAGGGTTTAACGCATGCTGACATCACATACTCTTACATGTTACTAGTAAGTATAATCTCGTAACATATAATTTGATTACAAGCAGAGTTAGATAATCACATTCACCAACAAGGTACATGTCATTACTACTAGGTACAATGAATAATATTTACAGTAAACTCCATTAGGTTGGAAGAAAAGGAAAAAAAAATATATTCCTGTTTATTTTCCATTAATAATTAGCACCAGTCATTGCTCAACACATAAAAAAGGTTCCTTATAAAATTTAAGAATACGTAAGTACACAAATAAGTAGTTTCATTACATCATTCTGCCACTGTATTCCACACACACTCATTTCATTGTCTTTACTAGATGCTCTTCCTCAAGATTTCTGCATGCAACAGTCTAATTTTACAGACAATTGGATTGAAAAGTGGTGTAGTTAAAGTTCAGTCCCTTACTCTTTCATGTACTCGTGGCATTCTTGCAACTGTTGTCTCTGAACGGGACTTTCACCATAATAACTCGCACGAATAAAATTTTATTGCACGACTGTAATTATGTCTAGATGCTAGTCCTCCGATGTGTTTTAAATATTCCTAGATCTTTTAGCCGTCTAGAAGGATTAAGTAACTAAGCCGTCGTGAGTGAGATATTTTGGGTCAGCGTTCAACGTCGAAGTCTTTAACGCTGGTGGGGGGTGACATGATGTGAGTATGGAGCAGCGCCAGAATGAAAGGGCGGGGGAAACGAGAGATTCCCGAGATAACCTGCCGACCAGCGGCATCGTCCAGCACGATTCCCACATGCGAAAATCAGGGGACCAATGGAAACCCAGATCGCCTTGGTGGGAGGCGAGAGGTCTGACCTCTCGACCACCGCGGCCCCTTTATTTAGCCCTGACTTATTAACGCTTATAAATCCTAAATCCCGTTGATACATCGAACAATAACTTTTATACACATGGCACTTGGTCCCTCCACCCAGCATCCCTGCCGACCGACTTCTCTCTTCCGCGTTCTCTCACACACACACACACCAAAACCCCGCCACTGCTTTTCCAGTCCTCGGTTGTTTGGCCAATGAGAGAGAGGCATCTCTAGAACAGCCCTGCCTTTTGAAGACAGAAGTCGTCCAATATTGCAAGTTTTATTTCTTCATAAATAACTACAATATTATTGTTAATTTAGAACTGACAATCATTTTCTATTGTTCCACAGGGTGTACTGCTAGAATTAAATATGCTAAAAACAATTACCAATTTTCTTTTATTGTGTGAGGCTAACTCCTATAGGCTGGCTCTTCCCCTTCCCCGTGCTAGTCATGGGATTCCAATTAGATATGATTTGATATAAACCAAGCTTTTCAATTATAAAAATTGTCTATTTAGGCCTACTTTTATTCTTCCACCCTCTGAGAGTGCTTTTCCTTTGTTTCTTTTCCGCCATGTAGAAATAAGAAATAGTTTCCGTTCTTCTTAAAGCGCGTTTTATTGCTACCCACTGTTGTGTTTTCTTCCAATTTCGTAACAATGATCTTCTGTAAAGTAAACAATTACGACCTTCAACTAGGGCTCTGTAAAGATTAAGTATATGCTCTTCCACCAATTTTTGTCGGTCCGCAGCTAACCCAAGCTAATACACTCTTCGAGCGTGCAGGAAACTCTCAAACTAAACTCGTCTACTAAAAACCTAAGACTTAAAATTTTTTACGATGAAATTATAGACTATCCTGCCAATGATGGTATCTGTTAATTTTCCTTTTGTAAATAATTTTACTGTCAAAAAATTATTCAAACTATCTCCTCTGCATCGTCCGTAGGAAAATGCAGGGCACTATGTAGTAAGAGACAAACTTTTTGTTTATTGGAGATGTATGGGGGTACTAGCGGACGAAAAAAATATAAAACTCTAAATTTAATTTTTTCGTTTCACTTGAAGATTTACGTGACACGCAGTTATTTTTGCATCATGTAGAACACAGAATATCTCGCCGTCGCAGCGGGCTCTTTATAATCAGCATGGACTACAGACTAGATTCTCCTAACTCACTCTTACTATGGCTTGAGTTGGCCAGTGTGATGAGCAGAAGGTATACACACCAAAAAGTCGGTCAAGTTATAAATGTTCCTGTCTCAGTTGTGTATAGAATAGTATCGTGAGTTTTTTAGTGGCCTTGCCGTGCTTGCTTGTGTTTAAAACTTACAATGGCCTGATGCCCAGCACCTAATTCTACACATAGCATGGCTGCGAGGCTTTCGATGATTAAATTCATGCTTATAGTACACAAAAAACATATTTGGTTGCAAATTTGCAGACATGTTATTGAATGTGTTTCGAAACTCGGTACAATCCACAATTTTTTAATTTTTTTTTTTTTTTTTTTTCCAATATGACATTAATTTGCAAAATTTAATGTTTGATATTACAAGTCGTGTATGGCCTATTCACATACAATGGTGGTGAATCAGGGGCACAAAACTTAAATTCTCAGGGCTGAGCAAACGTAATAACGGCTGTTATAGTTTTCATCTTAAGGGGGTGCAGTGGTCACCATCTTGGATAGCTGAGTTTTGCTTTCATATAATATTTTTGAATTGGATATTATATTGTACTAAAATAAAGCACATTTAAAATTATTGCATTGTGACAGGTAGGTCTGTTTCAAAGATTCATAAAAAATTGTCTGAACAAACCTAACCACGACTTGATGACTCTGATTTTACAATGCAAAGTATTTTACAAAAAGGACAGAGAATTCTTACTGCATAATGATGTAAATTTGTTAATAGAAAATTATACATTTAGTACAAGTAACTGTTCAAAATTGCTAAAATTTAAAACAAAAAATATACTGTATTTTATAGAAAGAATTGCACCGAAAAAATGCATGTCACATGGCACTTCATCTTCAATACACAGAGCGATGAAAATTTAGTATCTTCCAAAATGTGGAATATTCCTGTTACAAGTTTTACAGGTAACAAGAAAACGTGCTTACTTTTTTAACATGAAATTCACGTACCTTTCAATTAATTGTGCTATCAGTACGTAACAGTATCATTTAGAAAAACCTACAAAATTAAATCAATGATAGTTTTGGAAGAAAAATACTGTAAGCTTGTGTTTTTTTACATTCGGTATTTTGAAACATAATATTTTGAACACGTTAATATTCTACACTGCATGATTAAGTTATTTGTCTAGTTTGGGTGTATACGTAAAATAGATCACTAAGAATCAGTGTAAATTTTGTTACTAGTACTCAATATGATGTAAAAAGAAATTTGGTAAAACATCACCAATGAATTCAGATTTTTATGTAATGTGTAATATATAAAATAAAATGCTTTCTATAGGGGGAGAAGTTAATCGTTAATCTAGTTCTGCATATTATGTACCTAAGAAAACATTTGGGGAAACATGTTAACGTCTTAATTTTCAAAAGTAATAACATTTCCAATATGCAGATTGTAAGTAGTTTTTGTATTATGGGTTTCAGTAAAAAAACTAATACATTTACAGAACTTTTTTACTGTTAAAAAAAAAACTGGTATTTACAGTATAAAGCTATCGTAGATGAAAGTAAGCATGCAAAGAACAATTTTCAACGGTACGAGCATGTATAGGTATCAAGAAATTCTTATAAATATAGCCATTTTGTACATTTAATTGACCTATAATTTGTAAAGAAACTTACGTGAATTTTGTGATACAGCTCATTGCATTTCATACTGTCGAACAAAATGTATTGTTATTACTAATATTGCATACATTAAACGCAAAATCACAGAAAATAAAAAAATAACATATTTGTTGATAACGTAAGACGTGTCGTAGCCCTGTTTTACAGTTTTGAACATCGTGACATGTAGTGTTGTAAATGGCCACTTATCATGTTCTGTCTCACTGTTTTCTTAGTGTATGTTTGAAACTGTACAAAACACAGATTCCTTGTCTGTTAAAAAATTTAATATGTTATCATAATGTAACAAAATGTTTGTAGTGTCATTTTTAAACAAAACATATTTATGGACTCTTATTTAATAGATGAATTTATATTAAACTTGTTACAAGTGCGTAAATAATCAAGTAAAAACAAAAGTAAATATCTGGTTCCAACCTCAGCTTACTATATTTCCAGTACAGATAAGAAACATGTCATTAATTTTACTCCAGTGGTAAATCCATACACTGAAATATGTGTGAAAATAAATGTATTTTTGTTGTTTGATTCTATAACTAACAACATATAGTATTTACAATTTGTGTGCTTTGCTGACAGATTGATAGCTTAAAGTATGTTATACATAGACTCATGATCTGTACAGCATGTCTTCTATTTGCTCTGCAACTTAAACAATAACATCACCTAATTGAAACTAACAACAAAAATGCATTTAGTTTATGTTATTTAATTTTTTGTAATCATAAAATGAAAAATTATTAATTATTTCAATATTACACAAAATTAAATAAAAAAATTTGTAACAAATGTATAATATGTATTACCATTATTAATTTTGTGTGAATGAAGCGAGGGTGAAGGCTATAGTCGGGTCACTGATCTAGACCACGCGCATCTGAAAAATTCTTCATCATCTACCTGCTGCCAAAATAACTGCGTGTCGCAGAACTCTTCGAGTGCGGCATAAATATTAAATTTAAAGTCTTCCCTTTCTTTTGGTCGCTGGTGTCCCCGTCTATCTCCAATAACAAAAAAGTTTGTCTCTTACTTTATTTTGCCCTGCATTTTCTAATGGATAGAGCACAGGATATTGCTTAAATAGTTTTTACACAGTTAAATTATTTACGCAAGGAAAATTAGCAGGTATCGTCCTTTGCAGTCTGTAATTACACTGTAAAATTTTGACGTCTTTTGACATGTTGGTTTTCGATTCATGACAAGCGTAGTTTCAAACGTTTTCTGCGCGCTTGAAGCATGTATTTACTGGCTGGCTGTGCGAACCGACCAAAAATGACATACGAGCATATCCAGTTTTTATCAGAGCCTTGACTCTAACGCGCGACACCGGCTATGTAAAACTATAATGAATACCTGCGTAAGGAGAGTGTGCTATCTGTGGGCACAAGCCTGAACTACATTGTCTTTAACCGACGTGAAATTCTTCTTGAACGGCCTGTTACGTGACTTGCGGAGGAAGAGATTTTGCGTCTCTGGTTGCCACTGCATGCATCCAAATGTTTCTAAACTCATTTACACAAATGTATTGTAGATTGACATTTTTTTGTTTTTCGTTTTCGGTGAAAATTTGGTATTTTTCGCCAACTAAACTTCGCCATTTTCAAGGTTACGTTATTAAGAAAATATAACTTGCATCGAAATTTCGATCAATGGCAATCTAAAATGCAACCGTGCCCAATATATTAATATTACCAGAATTTCAATATGTGTAACTGTTTGCACAGGATATCTTGAGCCGTGAACGTCGATTTTGTGGCTCGGAACCACATTTCTCACGCCCTCTTAAGAGTGCAAGTTAGATAAATAAACGCTGAAAACATCAGTTCATTTCTCACTTTTTTCTAAGCCAATATGGATAAAATACTCAATGACAATCCTAGATAATGGTATTTGCCAACTTTATGAATAAATATTTATCCAGAATAACTAATTCGTTATGAGTGATCTCTTGCGCCGCAGTTAAATGCACGAGTTCCGGCGTCAGAGCTTGTGCCTCAGAAGTTCGTAACACTGGAAACAATTTTGTTTATAACGTTGGCTAAAACTATTGTTTAGGACATCTATTGCTTAATTTTCACAAATTTTCTTCAAGAAACCTACAGTTATATATTAATGCTTTTAGCATTGAATTACGTACCTTGCCCTCTTAAGTATAATGCAGTCACTGGATTTCTATAGGCCAGAACAGGGATATCTTCTGTCTTGATAGCATGGACCCAAATATGACAACTTAGACCCAACCAACAGGTAAATTGTTTGATAACTTACAGCCCAAATCATTTGGGGACAAAACAAATTCTATGTAAAAAATTTCTAACAAAGATAATAGTGAGTGTTTATGTAGTAGAGGTTCTACCTCCACCCTCCCTTTTCCTGAAAGCACAGCAATGATGCACCCAACCTCTAACAAGTGTGATGCTTTGTCCTAGAAGTGGTTCAGACAGAAGGGTGTTATCCAGTGTGGCTGTGATGAATGTGAGGGGGTGTAAGCACGAAACAATTCCTGCTAAACTCTGCAAGTGCCATGGAAACTTAGAACTGTGAACAATTCAAAGAGATTGGATTTATCCTGGTGTTGATTTCAGTAAGTATTTCACATTTGAGTGAAGTTCTCTTTGGAAACTTCCTTCCTCATAATTTGGTTGACACAGCACAGGATGGCACAGCCCTGGCACTGTCCCGAGTAGACAATAAAAGTGAAGTAGCACCTCTGCCCGATCACAGGTAAACTGAGTGTGAGTCTCAGGACAGTAACAAAAGTGATGTAGGTCACAACTACAAAATACTAGGGCTTCGTTATGACCAAATAAATAACTTAGACTAAAGAAAACCTTTAGCTTTTTCTCTTGGTGCACACCTATAGATATCAGCAAAACAATGTACCATATTTAATTTTTGTTGTGGTGTAATCCAGTAATGCTTTGTTTTTGTGTTATTTTTCTTCTATTTGTTTACGCTAATCTTGCCCTTCTTGGTTACGTATGTTTACTGATGTTTACCGTTTTGTTTTGGGGCTATGACGTGACGTACCAAGGGGTAGAGCAACAAAGCTCAAACATCGCTATGTCGCACATTCCTATGAAAAAACCCTATCATTCCCTCGATCTAACACTGGCGTGGCGCCATGATGTCACTTTCTAGTAACCTGTCTTTGCATACTAACTGAAATTCATTAATTGCTTGGCCTGATCAAAGATTAACATAAAAATGTTAATAAGAAAAGTTAAAGCAAATGAAAAGCTAATTAAAATGAGAACAAAGAACACACAGTTATGAAAAAATTAGTAATTACAAAAATATAAAACATAAAATTAATATATTTTAATGTAGCTAAATGCTTCAAATTGACGCTACTTAACCCCAATATCCACAGTCCTTCTTGCATTATTCTTGAACAACACTCTATTGACATGCCTCTGCATCAAGATAGTTTGCTATAGCCTATTTATTTCAAAGACAAAATCAATAAAGTCAGCATGCTTAAATATCATTAAACCATATAGTTTGTGGGAGTTTGTGTGACTGTGGTTCAACTAAGCTGCAAATGGTAATTAATTTACTTAATAATAATTAACTGATCATTCTAATTAAGCCCGCAAGTTAACTAAATTAAAGCCATACATAAATCACATTATAAATGGCACAAATAAATACATATCAACATCATTTGGTGGTTCCTCCGTGAAATAAACATATGGACAGTCCCTCTCTTTAAATGTTTTTTAAGGCTGCTCTTCATTTTTTATTACTGCTCATTATTATAGCCTGTCTCATATAAGAATTCCACTTTTTGACAATTGTGATTGCATTTATGTTGCGAGTTGTTTCCATGAAATAAGCAGTGTTTTCCTCAGCCACAAATAATTTTTGCACAAACACACGTAGCTGGGTCTCAAACTGTGAAATTTATCAAAATTAAAAGTAATTTCCTGCAGAAATTGGTGCATAGGATAGTCTTCACAACTATACCATAAACCAGTCGCGCACTTGGTGAAACACTCCCTATATGCATCTCACCTGGTAGTGGCTTGAAGTTACTGGGCAACATATATTTGAAGGACCTTTCACATGTCTGAGGACAAATACACATTGGGTCCTTCATTTAAAAAAATAACAGATATGAGCATGCTGTTGCAGAGTAGCCCCTATGATTTGGATGTGTGTTTGTGTCCTAAACCCTTACTGTTAAAATAATTCTGATTACTTCTCTAAACTTTTACTTAGATCAAAATTTAATGCCATAGGTATCCCAGTAGTAAGAAAGTGTATACTGATGCAAAAGGTTGCATATTTTTTGTCATTTTACTTGCTGGTTATGGTAGAAATATCAACTTTTTGCAATATTAAAGGCTTTACTAATGTACATGTCGTCAATTAAAAAAAAAAAAAAAAACACATGCAAAGCAGGCTGTTTATAGTCAATTTTGTACAAGCATGTAGCATTAAGAAAAGAGACTGTTAAGAGCACTACTGTAGGTTTATTAAAAATTAACTATACAGAAGTTCTAGTTAAGAATGTGAGGGTTTTGGCCTCCCATGTATGTAAATGTTATCAGAAGTATACTTATTTTTTCTACCAACGCAACAGTGTAATTAAAATGAATGAAAAAATTTACATAAGATTATATTAATTTTGCATTAATAATGCAGTACAACCAAATACACTATAGAATAATAACGAACACAGAGGCAGTATTTTGGTGACAGCAAATAAGCTTAGCAGACACACATTACTCCTAGGATTGTTCCAGGCATGTTCTTTTGTTTTAATATGGCAGCAGTATATACTGTAGGTGATTTGTAATAAAGTGAGCACTCAAAAAACCCCTGATTAATGTCTATTTTTCGCCAGTTTATATCATTCCGTTGCACGTAAACATAAACATTGCCAAGTGCATTCATTTACATAAGCTTGTACAATGTTTCCATTTACATTACACTGCTGCGATAAATATTATCCATAATACCTACTCATTAAATGAACAGACGCTGTATATACTCAATAGTAATCTTAGTTATAAATACCTGCGAGTTAACGTTTTACATCACTGTTTTTTCTGCATCGACTCTAATTGAATGTGACGTTATTTATTTCGTAAATGCATGCATAGTTTATTAGTTTTTAATTCAAAACCGCCACTATTACCACACATGACACATGCAATTAAGTTCCATTCAGTATACTGTCATAAATAAAGTATTTTCTTAATGTGTGAAACAGAAAAAAAACTATTTCCTACTACATATGCCCCTTGAGCCTTGGTTCCCACATGAAGGGTTAAATGGCCGCAACACAATTCAAAATACTCCTCTGAAACCTCTCGCCTACGGCCAGAATACAAACTAAATCTAAAATAAATTTAATAAAACAAATTATTATGATTGAACAAGATTAAACACATAATTCTGAGTACAATGTAATGTCAACTGACTCTGTACGACAATTCTATCACATTTTGCGTTATTTACAATGAATTTTACATTTAATCAAAATGAATGGCAAGGAGGCCTGTTACAACTGTATACAGTATTTGAAAGGTATCGCATTCACAGCTATGGCAACTTACATGTTACAAGTGTTTTCAAGAAAATCCTGGCATTTATTTGCTCTCTATCAATAACAAATAATAACATTGTTTGTAGTAAACACAAGCTGGCAACCTAATTTATTTTGTCAATCACAATTGTGTACTGCAAATAGGGAGAATTTTAAAAAAATTACCTTAATCTAAATCTCAAGTTATTTGTTTAATAGTGTCTTTTAAAATCCTAAAATATTAAAAAAAATATTTTAAGATGGTTTTCATTTGGTTGTTTATGTTTTAAAATGAAATAATTCATAACTGCTTTAATTACTAAATAACATCTAGCTGAAGTTTATGTTTGTGTACTGTTGTCATCTTGCATTTCTGTGTAGAGGATCCATGAAATGACGAAGGAACTTAACGAAATCCCAAACATTGCCAAAGTCTCGACCGGTATGTGCTGAAATGAAAAACAACTTAAAATACAAATTTTGCTTTCTCAAAGATTTTACTCTTGAGCAGTATTCGAGAAGTAACTACGGTAATTTGTAACATAAGATAAACTCAGGATAAGCTCTCAGACTAATGGGGGTTCAGGTGAACAGTACTAATTAAGATTATATCATTATTGGTTTAGGAAACTTGAAAAAGCAGCAATGAAAGCAAAAATAAATAATAAATTTTAACATCTTACTTTTAAGCTTTAAAATAACTTCCTTTATTTCTTCTTCGTTCCCCTCCTCACCCTCCCCAAATCAGACACAGAAGGCCTTTTAATTTAGCCACTATTACACCATAAGGAAACTGAAATTTTAATTCCTGTCATAACTCTAATGGTTATGCAGTCCATTAAACTTTTATAACTTACCAAGCAGTAGTAATGTGCCACAATATTTTGATATTCATACAATTTCCCAAAGTTGAATTCATCATCACAATTTTGAAAGCACAACATGCAGTTCTTGTTTTTGCATATCTTAACGTCTGGATTACAAGGTGGATTAGCCTGTCCTTCCTGTACCGATGTTATGTCCGCCATTTCTCTGAAACAAATCATTGACAGTTGTGAAACCTCTCTCAGATTTAACCTACCTAAACTACCAAGATAAGTACAACACAACACACAAACAAAATTCTGAAATACAGATAGGGCAAATAAGCCTCCCTTTTCGAACCTTCCACCTTTTTTTTTAACAATTAGCCTAAAAGTTTGTTTATCAGGTTTACCATAAAAAGACAATACACAGTTCTGGTTGATGCATTTACCATGTAGCAAAGAAGTTACACTATTAGTACAATATTAAAAGAAAATATTTTAACATGTACCACATGCTTTGCAAAAATAATAACCATAGCTCTTGCCCAGAATTTGTTTTAATTCCAAAACAAGTTATCACATAATTTTTGCTGTAAATCCTTAATAAAATAATTTTAAGAATATGTTTATTTCATGAAACTTTTATTTGTGCTGTAAAACATTTACTTTATGATGGAAAATGTACTCCAACTCATTTTCTATATTTTAATTTATAAAATTTTGGTAAATTTTAGCAGTTCACAGGGCATGTTGTGAGTTAGCATTGTACAAGTTTGACACTTCAGTTAATATTAGGTTCTAAAATTAGCCAGAGAGGTCCATTTCACCATACGTGCAGCACATTGCATTAAGACTGATATTACATCATCTAAATATGAAGTGCCCTCAGAACCGTTCTAATTTAATTAATACAAAAAGTAATAAGGTAAATGACCCAATAATGGACACCGCACCAATAGTGGACATTTCAGAGGTAAAAATGCTTAAAATAAGGTTTGCTGACATTATAACTGATGCCAATCCAAAGACTTGGTTGCTATAACGATATAACACAGGACTATATAAATATAGCCTCTTGAAATTACAACTTTATAATGCGTCATTATGTAATGTATGGAAAAATTTTAAATGGCATCTCAGTTGGAGTTAAGAAAATTTTGTCTTTCAAACTGATCACAGGATGTCTACCAGATTGTAAAAGTAAAATTTAGTGACTTCTTGGTGACTTTTTCTTGAAAAACTGTACAAACACAACCGACAATTTTCATTATGTTTCCTCCAATATCGAGCGCGAAGCATGTCCAATTTTAAAATATGTAATCAATATATACCTAAACTTAAGTTGTCTTTATGACAATGACTATGATAACTCATATACAAACTAATTATTTATTTTACTTGCATAGTGCACGAGAAATACTAGTGGTGTAAACATGCACGTTTGACTAATGATTTGACAAGAATCAAACACACAAAAATAATTTTAGTGACTTATACCAAAATATATTTCAAATTAGTGACTATTGTGGGACTTTCGTGACCTTTTTCACAATTCGTGACTTTTTCGGGACTTTCGTGACTTTAGTGGCCTAGTAGACACCTTCGTTAAGGCACAGGTAAGTTTAACTTACTTTTTATTTTGTAAAGTCAACTAAGAAAATAGTTTCTCAAGTATTTACTGTAGTAAACAAAGTGTATACTTTTCATCGTTTTGTGTGTTTAAAGCATAATTAGTGAACATTCAGGAATTTAGGTAGGTGTCCATCATTCACAGTCACAAGGGATGATTTTCCAATAGTGGACACCAAGTGTCCACTATTGACTTTTGAGGTTATTGTAGTCTTTATATGCAGTTGAATATGCTGTTTCTTGTAGATAATGCCCCTACAATTCTCATGGAGTTAAAACTACTGGAACCAATAGTGAACATAGTATGTCCACTATGTAATTACTGACTGTCCACTATAAAATTTTTGTCATTCAGTTTTGTTCATCACGTTTAATTATTTTTATTTTGTCATATAACTTATTTAGCTAAGAAATTTAGTTACAATGCAGGGTACCAATGGTTTGTTTTAGACTGATAGAATGGCATCCCATACAGCTATGTGGTGGAATTATGACGATGAGCAGACGGAAAGAGATACAAATGTCTCCTTGGGTGTACCTCTGTTTACTGCAGCAAAAAAGTATGGAGTACCTCGTATAAGCTTACGGAGGTATGTTGAAGGTGGCTGGAAGAAATGAAAAATTGTGGGGTGTTCACCATTGCTAACCATGGAAGAGGAAGACACTCTTGTGGTATGCATAGCAGCTACAGCTAAGGCTGGCTTCCCTGTATCTCTAGAAGATCTTCTAGACAGTGTACAGAAATTGTTGAAAGACTTAGGTAGAGTAAATAATTTTATTAATGGCAGACCTGGACGTTCGTGGTACAAATGTTTTTTTTTTAAAAGGGACCCAACTGTTGTAAATAGGATAGCACAAAATTTGACAGTTACAAGAGCATCGGTAACCCCTGAAAAATTGCAAAAATGGTCTGAAGACGTGTTAAGACTATTTACAGAAGGAGGCTCTGGCTAGTATACTGCAAGAACCGAACCCGTGTGTTCCATGCAGACAAAAGTGCTTTATTTTTAACCCCAAAGGGAATAAAGTGTTTGCAGTTAAAGGCTGTAAAAATGTTTATCAGCAGATAAACTCTAATGAGAAAGAATATGTCACTGTACTCATTAATGCCAGTGCTGATGGGCAATTAGGGCCACCTCTAGTTGTTTTCAAATATGAGTGTGTAGGCTACCCCAGGAACTAGTTTTCAGTGTCCCAAGAGGTTGGGGTTTAGGAAGGTCTGAAAGTGGTTAGATGACTGGAGCTGTTTTTTATGAGTACCTTTCAAACGTTTTTCATCCATGGTGGACTGACAATTAAATTCTGCGGCCAGTGATTTTTTATGGATATACATCCCATTTCTCTCCATACGAGCCATCATTTTTGCCACAACAATGGCATAGTTTTGATTTCCCTTTATCCGAATGTGCCACTCATGTGATGCAACCTATGGATGTTGCTGTGTTTCGGTCACTGAAAGAACATTGGAAGCATAGAGTTCATCAGTGGCATCACCAGAACATTGATAATCCCATGCTAAAGAAGAAAGATTTTTGCCCATTGTTGAAAAAGGTACTTGATGAAGATATTTTACCCTCCATTATTCAAAATGGATTTAGGAAATGTGGGTTGGTATCCTGGGATCCATCTGCCCCTTTTAAGACCAAGCAACAGAACCCAACATTCATTACCTGATACAGTTCAATACAATGAAAATGAAAAGGAACTTAAGGTAGCTTTGAATGTTTTAGACAAGTATGTGGGGATCAAAAAGACAGATTGCTTCAAGAGCTCCTCATCTTGGACGGGTGCTGAAGAGGACAAAGCTTTGTTTCTGGAATGGTACAAGATGAAGTGTGATGCTGCAAAGAGTGGACCAGTTATGAGCACAACTGAATCTGGATGTTCAACTGAAGAACCAGGAGAGGACACTTTAAATTCATGTGACAGAGTGGAAAACAAAAGCCAATCAGTTGAGATTAACAACTCTTGTGCTGTGGATAATCAGGCTGATGTTACCAACATTAGTGCTAATGGAAGGAGCACCGAAAATAAGCAAGATAGCAATTTAGGAGGTCCTGAAATACCAAGCCCATTTAAAAGATCACTTCATTGGCCCGACAAATGCCAGAAAGGAAACCTGCATAAAAACACAGAGTACATCCTCCTCCAGTCATTAAGTCACACACGTTGTGTGAACACAATGAAAGTAAAGAAAAAAAGAAATTGGAGTTAGAGTTGCAGAAAGAAGAATGGAAATGAAAGAGACTGAGAAAGAAAGAGAAAAAAAGGAAAAGAGAAAACCTGAAGAAAGAGAAATAGAAAAGAAAAGCTGCAGAAAGAGCACAGAAGCAACAAAGTGCTTAGAAAAATAAATGTGTGAAGCGGAAAAAGGAAATCTTATCAGAAGATGAAGACTCTTGGAGACCAACAGGTGACAGCTTAGATGACATCAGTTTTGGAGAACATAGTGATGATTTATTTGAAGATGTTTTGACAGATGTCAACGGAAAACAAGAAAATATAGAAACTATCAATAATGGTGATTATACAAAGCCAATAGAAATTCTCAGCAACAATAATAAGAAATCTTCTAAGGTTTTAGAAAAACTATGCCACAAAAACTAAGTTATTGTAGCTTAACTTAGATAGATATAGGCCTCCACATGCAGGTTTTGGTGAAATGCACACTGAATTTTATTGTGTGGTTTAGAATTAAAATGTGTACATGACAATGTGGCCACAGAAAATTGGAAATGAAATTCCCTGTCTTGTCCAAGTTTTCCCCAACGATTAACAAAAAATTCCCTAACTATCTGATTGTGCGAAATTCATACGTGCTAATAACCAATTTGTGCCATGAAATGTTCCACATTTAATTTCTGCTAACATTCCTAACCACAGAGCACATACTTCTGTAGGAATATTTTGTTATATGTAAGTACTGCTAGCATTGATGCTGACGTAAACGGTAATCAAGTTTACTTCTGCTGTTACAGATAAAACACAAGTTACTTTAGAGGCAGTAGTGGTAAGTGGTCAGATCACTTGCCTCTCCCAAAGGTAATCTGAGTTTGATCCCTGACAAGTTCCATTTGGAATTTCCCTTGTCGAAATAGTGCCGAACGATGTCATTGATCGCTGATTTCCACGTGATCTCCCGTTTCAACCACCCTTGCTGTTCGGTGCTGTTCTATGCACATTTTTCATACCTTATTGGTTCTCAAGACAATTGTTAAGAGCCATCCAAATCTCTCCACTAAGGTAATTGCAATGGACCAATTACAGTAAATGCCTTTTTAAAAAAACAGGCAAATTAAACATAATTGTACATGCATTCTTACATTCACATCTATGTCATATTTTTGATACATGTAATTAGAACTACTTTACAGTCACTACAGTTCTAGCGTTACATTTTTTTTTTCAATGTATAGTAGGCCTGTAAGTAAAATTTTTTCCTGACATCACAAAAAATTCCCTGATAATTCAGTTTTCCTTGACCACTTTCGAATTCACTGACATTTTACTTTTCGCAGGTAAAATAAGACAGTTTGCAGATGACTGTGTACTATATAGGCTACACACGTGGGCAGTGGAATAAACTTGCAGGAGAATATTGATAGGTTGTGGTCTTGGACAGTGGAGAACAGAATGAAGATTAATGTATGTAAAACCAAGTTTACGAGGTTTACTAGGAAGAGAGTAGTGACTAGAGAGGTATACAGATGGGATGGGCAGGAGATAAGGCAACCACAGAATATATATAGGGGTTGCGATACAGACAGATCTAAGGTGGACAAAGCAAGTGGGCACCATGGTTAAGGAGGGAAGAAGAGCTTTAGGACTAATCGAGAGGGTGTTGAAAGGGGTTAGTGGTGAGGTAAAGGAAAAGGCATATTGTACGATGGTTCGTCCAGTACTGGAATATACTGCAGGGGAGTGAGATCCGTAAGTTGGAGTGGAGGTGCAGGAGCTGGAGGGGGTGCAGAAAAGAATAGCAAGGTGGGGATGAATAAATGGAAAAGGCATCGTCAAGCTGATGAGGAGGAAAGGAACTGGAGGCCTAGCGTGATGAAGGCATTGAGATGGAAACCTTTGAGGGACAGGAGAAGGGTGGAAAGGCTGGTCAGGTTGTACAGGGTGATAAAAGGGGAAGGAGGATGGGGAAGTTTGGCCTGCAAATTAACTAAGGGATCTTTTAGAAAGGTAAAGGTAGCAACAGTGAGAAAATTCAGAGGGTGTGGAGGGGAACAGAGGGGTAGACAATCAATGCTTGTGGTAAGGGAATGGAATGCACTGCTGGAGGAGTTGGTGACTGCAAAGGGGGTTGGAAGGTTTAGGAAGAGACAGGAGGATTAGAGCTGAAGGGATGGGGAGGAGTCTGCTCGCCACCTGGCGTTACCCCAAATGTGAGTATAAAACTTATTACCTATTACTATATCCATGTCTGTCGCCAATCTGCACGAGTACAGGACTCAAGTAAAACAAAAAATAATTGTTGTAGTACCATGTACTATTTATTACATTGGCTGCTGCCACACAATATGTGTTTTGTAACAATCATCTAACTTATTTACGTTGAGCTTCATTGTAAAAGTTTCCTTTTACTGCAATACTGCTGTTCTAAAATTGAAATGATGTGTAAAATTTGTAAACGCTGAAATATGTATTAGCGACGAGACACCAGAAGGGCATGGTATATATGTTAAAAGATTATATTATGAAAGATCATACGTAAGTATCATTGTCAAAGTATAACCACAATACCTCATAAACTAAATTTTTCTTCGATGGATACACTTACATAGGCTGAAAATACTCACCGGAATATTTAACCCCCTTCTGCTGTGAATACAATAATATTAATTTTGTAAATTTCGCTAAGATACACAAGTGACAACTTATACATAAACCAAAACATACATTCTCACAGCATTATGAAATAAATATTTTTAAAAAATCTCCTATTTTCTTTATTTTTCACTAATTTCCATTTCCACACTACGAATCATATAAACAAAAATTATCAACAATACACAACACAACTGAAAGATGGCGTCCGAATTACGAATGTTTGGAATATAGCGGCAAAAAGTTACACCTGTGATAAATTTTTCTTTCATTTTAAAATTTACATATTTTAAATATCAAGAAGTACATATGTTTATAAATAAAACTGCAGTGGTAACAAATATTTTGACAAGGGGTGACTATGCCAAATAGGTACTGCGAAGGTAAACATTCAAGTCCGTGTATTTGAGCCCTTGTTATACGAAGGATTATGCACGTGGTCACTGTTGCTCTGCTGTTGCTTGTAAACAAATATTTTCCGCCGTAAAAACCAAGTATTTTACATCAGTTTTGAAGAGAAAATGGAGAATAAAATTTTGCAATAATATATGAAGTTAATAAAATTACTGTGTCTTGAAAAATAATTCTGTGAGTACTGACACTGCTTATTATTTGTTCATGGAATATATTGGCCTAACAGTATTTAATACATTTATGTTAGTTTCTTTCATATATTTAACATTTTGTGTGTAAATATGTTCGTTTTATTGTCATTACCAAGCAATAGACGGCTTGGTCCGGAGGCCAGGAGCATTCGCACATTGAATCATGGGTAGAATCCGCTGACAAGGTACAAACAATCACGGACTGACTGCTGAGTTTGAATGAGCGGACGATTTATACAAATAGTCAGAAAATAACTTGTATGAATTATAAAATCGGCGGTGTTTGATAAGTCTCAGACCAAATGATGTTCCTGGAGCCTCATTTGTCTGTATAAATGTAGACGATCAGTTAGTTGGAGAGTTGAAACGATGGCTTGAGTATTGTGGCTTGCTATGGAAAGGTATAGCAAAACAAAATTAAAAAAAAAAGACAAATAAAACAAATATGTGTGCATGTATGTGATATTAAAACAATACCTACAGTACCTATTTCACCACAGGGAAGTGCGTTGGGTCCCTTATTGTTTACCATAATGGCAAATGACATGGGCGAGGGAGGGGGGGCAGATAAGGTTGTTTGCTGATGATTGTATAACGTATTCGGAGGTAGGTGAGTGAAACAGCTTGCAGGCGGACATTAATCTGATATTATAATGGACAGCAGCTAATAAAATGAAGATTAATGTAAAAAAGACGAAGGTGGTGCGATTTACTAGGAAGAAGGTAAATAGCAGGGTCGGGTACATATGGGGAGAGCAGGAAATAGGAGAGGTGAAGGAATACAAGTACTTAGGAGTGGTATTACAGGAACACCTTGGGTGGAAGGGACAATGAGGAAAAGTGGTTTCTAAGGGAAGAAGGGCTTTGGGAATGCTGGGAAGGGTCCTGAATTGGTCCAGTGGTGGGGTGAAAGAGAAAGCATACATCACGATGGTACGTCCAATGCTGGAATATGCAGCAGTGGAGTGGGATCCTTACAATGCAGGAGAGGTGAAGGAGTTGGAGAAGGTTCAGAGGAGGGCAGCAAGATGGGTGAAGGGCAGGTAGAGAAGGCAAGGGCAGGAAGGTGAGGATGAGGGAAACTACAGGCCATCAGTGATGATGAAGGAAATGGGTTGGAGTACTTTGAGAGACAGGCGAAGAGTGGAGAAGCTTGTTATGTTGTTCATGGTGGTAAGAGGTGTGGGGGGATGGGAAGTGTTGGGTACTCATTTGATCAGAAGTGATTACAGAGGGAGAGGGAACAACAGTGCGAAACTCCAGAGAGTTTGGAGGAGGACGGAGAGGGGTAGGCAGTCGATGATGGGTCAGGTCAGCGAGGGAGTGGAACATGCTTAGGGAGGAGCTGGTGAGGGTTGAGAGTGTGGGGCAGTTCAGAAGGGGTCTGGAGGGAGAGTGAGTGGGAGAATGTGGACTTGCCACCACACGATAGCCCATTTGCAAGGATCTATTATTATTATTATTATTATTATTGCATGTTATGTAAACAACTCGGAGCACAGAAATATTAAATAAAAACAACTACTTTCTCATTCACTGCCTCATAGAGACAATTTCTGCATGTACAATCAATGATCCGAGTGGCAGTGAGCAGTAATATGACTGCCGTCCCACGGTGTTGCCAAGTAACATGCCCGTTAAATTTAAGTCAGCAGAGTTTGTTAAGGGAAGTGCTTAGTGAATCGCAAATTAAGGTAAGTGGCGTTAAGCGGTCCGTAACTTAAAGTTACTGGCCGTAACTAAGGAAAGTTAGTGAATAGAACCCCTGACTCTCAGTTGCTTTAAAACAGTTTCAAAAGTGATATGAGACAATTCAGAGACTTCTGGCCATTTTGAGAAGCTGTCAATAAGTACCAAGAAGAATCTACCCATGAAGGGTGATGTAACAATATGGATTCTTTGCCATGGTCGTCGTGGCCAAGTCCATGGCAAAAATAGATTGCAACCAGGCTAAATTTTTAAAACAGAAAAATATGTTTTCATCAAAGTAATGGCACACTGGGGACTTGAGGCCTTTGTTTTTTTTTTTTTTTTTGACGAAAAAATGTCCTTTTCTGTGTTAAGTGATATGCATGCTAAATTTCCAGTTGTTCGTTTCATAAAGGCAATTTTAGCAGAGGTTTTTTGGTTGTTTAGGGAAATGTTTTGTTTTATCATAGTCATATGAGCTGCGAAAACACACATTGTAGATACTATCTCCAAGATATCAAGTATGGCTAAAAATTTACTATTTGCACAGCTATATCGGAAAATGTACTACTCAAGTTGAAAACAAATTAATCGAGGATATTTCAGTGTACTTTGGTACAAGCTTTGCATTAATAAAATAATAATCGAGTCAACACCTAAGTCCCTTAGTAACAATGATACAATGGAAACACTGTGTGTCACTTCAACGTCTTGCATGTCCGAGCAGGAGCTCCCTGGGATGTCCGAGCAGGAGCTCCCTGGGATGTCCGAGTAGGAGCTCCCTGGGATGTCCGAGCAGGTGCTCCCTGGGATATCCGAGCAGGAGCTCCCACGGACATAGTGGATTTCTATGCAAGTTCCTAATATGACCACTAGATAGCTCACAATATTATTTAAATATACATGAGGTTTGTTGCAATTATTTTAGTAGATAACTCATAACTTTTATATATGCCTTAAGAAATTGGTAAATTTATTAATTTCGACACACATATTTTATTATTACTGGTAGACTTTTGGAAGTTGAAGCATTTAAAAAAATGTTATTACAGACGAATTGTTTATTCAAAAGATTTTAAGAGGCTACATAAATACTTAGTTTACATATCATCAAAACAAATGCATTTGTTTCTTTTGTGTTGAATACTATGACTGCTGGAAGGAGCTCCTAAGGATGTCCCAGGGACATGTTTAATACAGGTTCTAGGGATGTCCCAGGATGTGTTTAATACAGGTCCCAAGGAGCTCCTAGGGATGTCCTGGGGATGTGTTTAATACAGGTCGCAGGGAGTTCCTGGGGATGCATTTAATGCAGATCCCAGAGAGCTCCTGAGGATGTCTTGGGGATGTGTTTATTACAGATCCCAGGGATGTGTATGCCAGACATCCTAGGGATGTCTGTAAGTAGTACATTTCCATGAACATTTCCTACATAAAAAGGACTTGAAATGAACTTTCCTAGGACATCCTAGGGATGACAGTTCCCACATCCTACGGACGTCCTCAAAATGTCTGTGTGCTGGTAGGGGTACATTGCACTGAAATTGCGTGTTTATTGCGTCGTGTGATTTCAGCTTAAGTGCAGCCTGTTTAATACAAAAACCAGAGCTGATGAAACAAAAATATATGGGCAAAACCAATTTATTAGTTGTGTGAAAAAAAACCTGTTCTCTTGGCATGAATATTAATGACAAATTACCATGGAAGCCCATGTAAAACACATTGTAAAAAATTGAACAAGTCTTGCCATATACTTAAATCTCTATCAGGAATAACCTCAAATAAATGTTTGAAATCAGTTTATGTATCTTATGTTCACTCTCACGTCAGTTTTGGCATAATTTTCTGGGGTACAAGTAAATCTTACTTACAAACAGTTTTTATTGCACGAAGAAGGGCCTTGCGCATAATGAAACGCTTACCTCCAACAAAAAGTTGCAAAAACATATTCATGGTGTTAGGTATTCTCACAGTATCTTGCGTGTATATCTGTAAGACAATCCTTTACATACACAAAAATAAAATAAAATATGACACAAATGTCCAAGTACATTGCCACAACATCAGAACAAAGAATAATTTCTATCTAAAATCTATTGTTACAAGTTGGGGCTATTTACGTTTAGGGATGGAGGTTTTTCATAAAAAAAAAAAAAAGAAAATAAAGCTAACCTAGTTTATTTAAAACTGTATACACAAAGAAAAACCTATGTCTATAATGATTTATCACAATAAATGTCTAACAAAACAAATAACTACTATTTACATAAAGGGGAAAAAAATACATCTACATAAGTTCTCTGTATATGGAAAGGTTACTAGTCACTCACAGTGGTGGACCCAATGAAAGTATACAGAACATTCTTTTGTGGCCTAGAAACACCTTCTTCCTAATACTTGCTGCGGTCACACTCGCTGGACACCGTCAAACCCTCGTCACTATCACTCGAGATCGCACCAGGCACCTGCCAGCCAAAACTCTCCCGCTCCTGCTGCAGCTACCCCTTATATACCCACACCTACATCTCGAATTATCTCGGCAAGTCTCTGCTCTCCAACCTCCTGGAAAGGCGTCGCTTCAAAGTCAAGCACCACCCGAGAGATAAAGAAGGAACAGGAGCATTCCAGATCACGATATCTCCCTCGGTTACCAGATATTTGGTGCTGGTGGTCGCCACCGCACATGGACGACACAATGTACGCCGAAACTCTTTGTTATTGCCCCCACTGTATTGTATTACACCGCCCAACCAGACAGTCGCGACTCGCGAAACTGCCTCCTCCTTAAGTCTGCTCGTTCCGAGCAGACACAACTGACTCTGGTCCATCATAGAGAGCCAGCAAGTCAATATGCACAACCTTGGATTTTCTTGTCCGAGAGTCCTTACGAACCATCCGGAAGACCACATCATTTATCTTCTCTACAATCTGGTAAGGGCCTTCCCAGTATTTCTGTAGTTTCGGTCAGTATCCTTTCCGTCGCTGTGGGTTATACAGCCACACCAGCTGTCCTTTTTGAAATGTCCTCCGATTATACCTCATTTTCATTCGGTCGCAGTTGACTCTTAAATGTTGCCGAGTGAAGTCATGGACTGTGCTCAATTTGCGACGCAGTTCATCAGCATACACCATCGGGGAAGCAGGCTGCTCTTCTTCTGCTGGCCTCCCAAACAGTAGATCACTTGGAAGACGAAGCTCTCGCCCTAACAGCATCTTCGAAGGTGTTACCCTTGTGACTTCATTGACAACTGACCAATATGCAAGGAGAAACAGGGGCACCTTGGAGTCCTAGTATTTTTGATTGTCGGCTACAAAAATGGACAGATACTGTTCTAAGGTACGATTTAGCCGCTCGACCATCCCATCCGACTGAGAATGCAAAGGAGTAGTCCGTGTCTTCTTCCTGGAATAGCTTGGCTTCAAAGTTGCGGCCCTGGTCGGAGTGAAGTTCGACTGGCACTCCAAACCTTGAGAATACGTATTCCACTAAAGCATTGGCCACTGTGCTAGCCTCTTGGTTAGGTATTGGTATGACTTCAGGCCACTTGGTGAAGTAGTCTTGCACCACCAATAGGTACCGATTTTTCCTCTCAGTCACTGGCAGGGGACCCAAAATATCTACTACCATCCTCTCGAACGGAGCTCCAACAATGTACTTCTGAAGATGACCATGCCCTCTAGTTCTTGGTCCCTTTCTTGCTGTACAAGCATCACATGTTCGTCACCACCTCTCGACATCATCCCTGTAATGTAGCCAATAGTATCTCAATCTAACTTTGTTGAGAGTCTTATTAATTCCAAAATGTCCTCCAGCTGCTGAATTATGAAGTTCCTTCAGAACCTCTGAAACTCTAATTTCTGGGAGTACCAGCTGTAGGCGTGTTTCTTTTCCATCTGCACTTTCCCAGTGACGTCGTACAGGCACCCGTTTTCATGCCTAACCTGAGGTAGGTGCTGAACTAGATATTGACACACACACACCAGTGCAGCCCGCAGCTGCACTCATGACAGTGCAAACCAGTGCAAGACCCCAGGTGACACTCCACATTATTAGTGACGTGTGGGCCATAACCCATTGTTGTGTCATTAAGTGTAATTGCTAATGTTGTGCCGCAGGCCACGGCAGAACAACCTTTCCGCAAGATACACTACTTACATTTATTTAGTATATTAGGGTCCCTGTGTATGTGCCTTTCAGCAGGACTGTGATCATTGACCTGACCAACTGGAATCTTGTACAGTGTAACATATATGTGACCATTTCATCCCCTCATCTTTGAGAACGCGCCCCGCTTCCGCCGAGGCCAGCGACCCAAGCGGAAGCCGGGCGATTCCTCAGTCTTCTTCCAACGGGCATTCAGAGCGGTCGCGTCGCGGGACAGTGCCGAGTCTCGGGGGACATCAGCGTTGTGTATCATCCCTCCAGGTAATTTCATAGTGTAAAGTTAAACCTCCAGAACTCTTTCTTGCTTCCGTGCCCCTGAGACACCGCTCGCGTGGGAGACTCCGCCCGCCACGCTTACTTTCGGCTTATATAATTTCCACGCGCTCATCGCAGCATCCTTCTCAGTTTCAGCTATCGGACGGCTATAGGTCCGAGCCCGGTTAAGGATCCATTTCATCCCACGTTAACGTGTTTCCAATAAACCTCGTGTTGGTGAACTAGATTTTGTGAATAACATTATTTTTACTCCGTTCCCGGGGGACATCAGGCGACGGCCTAATCCGTCAACATCTAGGTGCCGGATGCACCCTTCACGACCTGTGACTGTATATTATGTATTAATGAGTAATCTATTATATC
>PNEQ01082844.1:25218-37569 GCA_003012365.1 Medauroidea extradentata | reverse complement strand
TGCTGGCCTTAGCGTGCCACGTGGCCACGCACGGTCTCTAGTGACCCCACTCCACCTCCGACAGGCCATCACGGGACGGGGCTTCGCCCCGAATGCACGCCCTTCCAGCCCAGAGAGTCTCGTGCTAACCCGAGTGACTAGTTAGCTGGCGCCCATTATAGTTTCATCTACTTTAAATTTACCACAGCCAACACCACCCGTGATCCCGGCCGCGTCACCAGTTCTGGTACAGGACACCATTTCTCAGAGATAGAGAATCCCATTGTGTCCTGTATGCCTTAGTTGTAGTACTGACGCGTTGCCGTGTGCTGTTGGTGAGTGGTGGTTGGCGTCAGTACTTTGATCAGATAACTCGGCCCACTCTGGGCGCTGGCTTTTTTCCTTCCATTCTAGTATTGGCCCAAGAGCAGGGTCCTTTCTCTGATCTTCGCCAATCTTTTCATCGCTCCAGGGAGAAGGTTCATTGCCAGTTGTGAACTCTTGGATTCTTGTTATCCTAGCAGTTGGTGTCTTCCCAGCCTTCCCTTCTTAGCGATCACAATGAAAGCACATTGGCTCGCATGGCCTCCTGGACAGTGCATCAGCATTGTCGTGTAAGCGCCCAGGTCTGTGCTGTATTTCAAAATCGTACTCTTGAAGGTGCTGCATCCACCTAGCTATCTGTCCATCTGAGTTTTTAAAATTCAGTAACCAATGTAATGATGCATGATCTGTTCGTAGAATAAAATGCCTTCCATATAAGTAATGGTGAAAATGTGAAATAGACTTGACCATTGCCAGGAGCTCCCTGCGAGTTACACAGTAATTTCTTTCAGGCTTATGTAACACTTTGCTGAAATACTCTAGTGGCATCTCTTTTCCATCCTGGACATGTGACAACAGAGCACCAATTCCCACATAGCTCGCATCAGTGTCTAAAATGAACTGTCCATCACTACAAGGATAACCTAGGACATGAGGTGAAACCAAAATTTCCTTTAATTTTCTGAATGAGGATTCACAATCGGAGTCCAGAAAAATTTTCTTTTAGTCTCAGTCAACTCACGTAATGGCTTTGCTATCGTGGCGTATCAATGCACAAAACGCCGATAGTAAGCACACAGCCCAAGGAAACTTCTCACTTGAGTCCGATCAGTTGGATGTGGCCAATCTCTAATTGCTTTCGTCTTCTCTGGATCTGTTTCTAATCCTTCAGCCGACACTACATGTCCCGAAAATTTCACTTTCCTTTGGAACAAGTTACACTTTTTGGGAACTAGCTTCAAATTAGCTGCTGTTATCCTCTGAAGCACTGAATCAAGGTTTGTCAGGTGTTCATCAAATGTCTTCTCTGTAAACCACAATGTCATCTAAATAAACCTGACAAATATCCAGAGGTAGTATACTTTTCCATAAGTATTCTAACGACCACACTAAAACCAACTGATATACCAAACTAAAAAAAAAAATCACAGTGGATAAAAACGTTGCAGGCTACAATGACATGCTCATAAAATTAAATAATAAAAAGTATTTGTATTAAAAAAAAATTGAATTTTTAAAATTTTTATTTTCAGTTACGCGAAAACTATGAGACATAAAAAAAACTCCATAAGAGCCGAATTTAGTCACATTTTGTGTCTAAAATAAGAAAAAAATATCTGGTACAAATAAAAAATGGTGATTAAAATTGCGGTAGACAGTGCCCTTAACGCTGTCTATTTTCTTGTCTACATTTTCTTTAACACTGTCTATTTTCTTGTCTACATTTTCATTAACACCTTTTTGTATTTATACTCAGTCCCTCTATTAGTGCTCGCAAACCCTCCAACTCACTAGGCATTTTTCTTGTAAACATTAACTTATAACCTAAAATTTCCTACCTAATAAAAATTAACAAGTTTGATTAAATACCTAACCATCTACACTTAATTTTAACATTATTTAAATAAACCTTTAATTAAATTTTAAATGATTGCCTCCATCCCACTTCTGACACCAGTGTTACAAGTTGGGGCTAGGTACGTTTGAGGATGGAGGTCTTTGATATAAAAAAAAATAAAGCTAACCTAGTTTATTTACAACTGTATATACAAAAAAAACCAATGTCTATAATGATTTATTACAATAAATGTCAAACAAAACAAATAACTTCTATTTACATAAAGGAAAAAAAAAACGTCTACATAAGTTCTCTGTATATGGAAAGGTTACTAGTCACTCACAATGGTGGACCCAATGAAAGTATACCAAGGAATCTTTTGTGGTCTAGAAACACCTTCTTCCTACTACTTGCTGCGGTCATACTCGCTGGACACCATCGAACACTCGTCACTATCACTTGAGATCGCACCAGGCACCTGCTAGCCAAAACTCTCCTGCTCCTGCTGTAGCTCCCCCTTATATACCCACACCTACATCTCGAATTATCTCGGCAAGTCTCTGTTCTCCAACCTCGTCGCTTCGAAGTCAAGTACCACCCCGAGAGATAAAGAAGGAACAGGAGCATTCCAGATCATGATATCTCCCTCGGTTACCCGATATTGGTTGCAGGTGGTCGCCACCGCACATGGGCGACACAATGTACGCCGAACCTCTTTGTTATTGCCGCAACACTATAAATAGAGCACAGACACCAAAACAGTAAATAATATGGGGATAAGGTTCTACAATAAACTACTTGAAAGTATCAAAATTCTAAATGATGCGAGACTGTTCAAACAGAATTTGTATAAGTTTATGCTAAATAACTCATTTTATAGTATTGAAGAATATTTGTCAAGCAATTATCTTTTTATTGTGCTCAAGAATATGTGTCTGACAACTAAATTTCCGATCCTAGTTTTAAGCAAAAATAAAAAATGGCCATACAAATGTTGTAACTTTATATATGTACATGTTATCTGTTAATAATCATGAGCAGACTTGTAACTGTCAGCAGATTTATGAGTGTATATGTATATCAACAACAATTTGCTCCTCTTATCTCATTCACTGAACTGTATGTAGTGTATAGATTTAACTTAGAGGTCCCAGCATGGAGTTAATGCAAGCATACTTAAATTGTTGCAAATTTATTTTGTTTGTCTTGTATGTCATTTTTTGTGTCTACTAATTGACGAGGTTCAAATAGCATTGTTGTACGCTCAACTGAACAATAAATATCTATCTACCTATAACAGTCAAATACTGGATACTAATATTGTACATCTATAGACACTATGAACACTACGTTTCCACCGAGTGAAGGACTTTTATTCCCCCTGCTGATGTATCACAAAAAAATGTTCCTTACAATTTTAATATTACATGGACTTCCAGTGCAACTAACGGTTAGAAACAAGAAACATTCGCGGGTTCACTGATATAATAGGTTAGCTTCAAAGAATATTTGCTTACTTAGTAGACAGCTGCTGTTCATTGACTTTTGTTCACCGATGCAGTGATTCCAAGTGTTTGGGTCAGCATTTATTGCTTCTGTATTATTGGCTCAGCATCCTCCAAGAAGTGTAAGTAAGTTACAGTAACTGCAGAGCCAATCGCAAAAATGATACGAACTTATAGTTGTTCAAGATAAACACACACACAGTGATGGTTACAATGGTTGAGAGTCAGGGGCGCATGGTGGCTTGACATCGGCCACTTAAAGGCCATGATCCATAATTTCTACTGCTTTGCGATAGTTATTTTTATTCCTAACCGAGATTTGATATCACAAAACTGTTCTCCAGTTTTGTTAAAAATTGTTTCCACTACGCAGTCGAATTTATTCTTGATAAAAGATAATAGATGTGGCTAATTAGTTCATTAATAATAATTTCCTTGATTACATAATTAGCTAAAACGATTTTGTTTGGAAGAACTGGTTATAGTATAAAAGTTCGTAACAAAATTGGGTAATCGTTTTTCGATATTTGCTTTAATTCAGGATTAAAAAATTATCGTAAAAGCAGTCGAAATGATGAATCATGGCCTATCCGCACCTCTCCCTCAAGAAAATTATTTATCCGCCAGTGTACATGCACATAGTTTATGTACTGGGATTGCAGCGGAAATCAGTTAGTTATATATTGCTGTACTAACTCAGCCAGTTGAGCTCAAAGAAAAAATTGAAGAGTAACTCTGTGAAGAAGAATTTACTTTGGATAGATTAGCCTACTCGCCAGTTCGATGATTGCACGTGATGATGTCCTGATATATGTTTAAGGGGAAGGAAGAAAGAGCGAGAGAGAGAGAGAGAGAGAGAGAAGCGTGGAATTTGGCGAGCGGCCGATCATTTCCGATGTTAGCCGAATGTCGTGCACAGAGTAAGCGGCTAGACACCTGAACGCGAGTGGTCCTGAGTCGAGGAAGGACCTGGGAAGGACCCTAGCAAACCCAAGCATTTCCAATGATTGTCGAATGTCCTGCACAGTCTCAGTGCCTAGACACATGTGTATTTGGCACTGATGCAGCCACCCGCAGCGATGTCCATGGCAATGGCACTTGTAGCTGCGGAGTAACTAAGCAGCAAGTAAGGTGGTAGCTCTGCTGGGTTTAAAGGAATGACTTGTGATATCCAAGTCGTCAATCCGTCCGTTTTGAGTAAAATTGAAAGGTCAGTTACAAAATTGCTTGATGTGTTGCGGCTGCTCATCGTTTGTTGTTGAAAATGTGTAAAGTCGTATTTGTTTTCTGCAGTTTTTTTATTAAGTGTAAATTTACAGTTGGTTGTATTTCGTTTTAGTTTGTTATAAGTAGTGTGTGAGTACCGATACTGATCAAACTGCAGGATTTTAAAAAGTAACAAATTACGGTCGTGTATGAAAAAAAAAACATTTGTTTTAAAGTACCGGTTTTGCACATAAAAAAATCAATACTGCTCAAATGCAGCCCGGGCTGAGCGAGTACAGTTATTTCAAAAATAAAACGGCAACATTCAATTTAATTGTAACTGGAGGTGATTATTGACTACTGTACGTCGCTATTGTGCAGAACGCGCTTTCACGATTCTTAGTTCCGGTACTTATAACAGTGTATAATCGTAAAACGAATATTTAGTATCCGTTCAAAAAAAGTATATTTGTTAGGCCTCAAACATTTTTTTTTTAGTTAGATTTGAAATTAATTTAAATTTTGTCCTATTTAAAATGAGTTCCAATAAAATGACCGCTTGGCTCAGTGGTGTCCGATCGCTAGGTTGAGTGGTTAGCGCTCTGGCCGCTAGGGAAATGGTCCCGGGTTCGATTCCCGGCTAGGGTGCTGACTACGATGTATGTTTAATAGTGTGTCCATGCGCTTATCTCTGCCTCTCTCTAATTTTGTGACGTCACACAGACGCATGCTATCTCGGAAGGGGAGGGGAGTAGGATTGTCGGAATTGTCCATTTAATTATGTACAAATCCGTCTTTCTTTACACGTCAACTGCGATTTTTAAAGAAACTACGACGTATAAGCTGATCGGGTCTTTCTGGAAAGAAGCTTCAATAAATATTTCACGTGTTCATATAACTAACGACCGTTCATTTACACTATGGAATAACTTTTATTTGTGGGATTTGTGCGTGTGCCGGTACAAGCAAGACGACTTCGGCTCGTTCTGCTATACTCGCACGAAAGATTAAAAATAATGAAGTTAGTATGTTGTTTAGCACGACGAAATATACAACAATTTACAAAATATGGTCTTCAGAAATTCTTCCATGCCCATCCACAAAATGTATTCTGCGAATCAGCTGTTTGCTTGCCATCTAAATATTTGTGCAGTATTTCAGACAATTGCAAATAACTCGAATATATTTTAACGAAATGCTTTGAAATAATTTGAGACTTTGTACAGTCAAACGATACACAATTTTACCAGAGCGATTTTTAAAATAATGTACTGTTTGCTAGCAAAAAATTATTTTAGTTTAATTTGGCATATTTTGACAAAATATGTGATATTTCAGGGGCAAAAGTCTAAAAATCCGTTTGGTGTATTGAAAAGGAAGAATTCAGTTACAAACGATAGGCTATATAAGTGCTAAAACTGTAAGAATGATTTTTGATACATGTAACATATTGTGATAAATAAAATATTTTCGAAACCACTGCAAAATTAAAGAGCGAGGCCTTAAAGGGCGCAGTTCACATCAGTTTTCAATGTCCTTTTTTTTTTTGTTTTAATTTTATATTTGTAGCCTACCAGATTTTTTTATCATTTTAGACATAAATTGTGACTAAATCTTCCTCTTAGGAAATTTTTGTATCCCTGATAGTTTTTGCGTAATGAGCCATAAAGTCAAAATTTGCATTTTAAAACGAACTAACATACCAAACTGAAAAAAATTCACAGTGCATAACAATGTTGTAGGCTATAATTTGATGTATATAAAAACAAAGAATAAAATAATTTTGTATTTAATAAAAAAATGCTGAGTTTTAAAATGAAAATTTAAAAATTTCAACTATTTTTTAAAAATACACACATATATAGCCTGTATATAATTTTTTGTTTTTATAATTGTCAAGTTATAGTCTACAACATTGTTGTACACTGAATTTTTTCAGTTTGGTATGTTAGTTGGTTTCTGTGGCATACATAAAACTGTAAAATGCAAATTTTGACATTTACGAGTCATTACGCAAAAACTATGAGTGATACAAAAATTTCCAAAGAGGAAGATTTAGTCACAATTTACGTCTAAAATGAGAAAAAAAAATATCTGGTACAAATATAAAAATAAAAAATGATGTTGAAAACTGATGTGAGCCATGCCCCTGTTTTTTTAAGTACATTTATAGGTAGCAACTAATTGCAAAACAGTTTACATGTTATGAAAGTTAATATTTCAGTGAAAAAAAATGAAAATGTTTTTGGTTCTGTTATTTAGGGCATATTTTAAAAATAACGTTCAGGTACGTTGTTACCACGATCATGTAAGGTACCGGTACCCACAATTGACGTGATGTAGCTTGGACATAAATAAAGTTATGTAATATGTAAGTGATACCAAACCAGGCTGTTATAAGGTGTTTAATTATTTTTCTTAACATTTAGGTGCAGCAACTACAATTCAGCTGTGGTTCAACATGTCTGTTCAAATGGGTATTTGGGGGGCCGTGGTGGTCGAAGGGCCAGACCTGTTGCCTCTCATCAAGGCGATCAGGTTTCGATTACTGGCGAGGTTGGTCTCTGGATTTTCACATGTGGGAATCATGCCGTTAGTCGGCGGGTTTTCTCGGGGATCTCCTGTTCCCCTCCCCTTCTATTCCGAAGGCGCTCCATACTCACCTCGTGTCACCCCTCACCAGCACTGAAGACCTCAATGTTAGGCAGTGACCAAAATCTATCATTCACTCAAATGGGTATTCTAAGCCAATGCCTAGCATTTATTTATGGTATTTAATATACATCCTGTAAAAAACATAACCAGCCCAGATTGGCCAAGTGTATAGAGCAAGTCCAACTTATAATATTACTGTTATGTTTAAACTATTCTCTTTATTTATTCACTCTCATACACTACACCTTCCGCCGTCTTACCCTCTCCCCTCACACACTGCCCTGCCACATTGCCAAGTCTATACATAACAATCCCTTTCTGTCATAATTTTTTTTTACATCAAAAAGTATACTTCTGAATTTCCACTAATAAATGCTCTTAACACCAACATAAAAGATCACAAGCAATACAAACTTTCACCCATGTGCAAATGAATGCCTTTAACACCAACAATAACAGTCACAAAATAATACAATATTAAACCTTCCCACAGCCCATTTACTACCCACATAATATCATAAATTTAGCTTCACAGGACATCTAATCTTTCTCTGTGAACGCCTTAATGTCTTTTTCAAATCCTCTGAATGGAGGACTACCAGCTACCCTACTGTCCTTTGAATTTTCAGCCCTTGTGCAAGGGGACTGATGAGCATTCTGTGGCTTGCCATCTTCCTATATCACCTCTTCTTGTACGGTGCTAGTTTCATCCCTGCAGTACACTTCTGTTTCTACTGATGATGCTCCTGTCTGCCTCCTGCAACCCCATGGCTCTGATTCCCAACTGTTTTCCTGCTCTTCAACCTTACTGTGTTGCACTGGAGGGTGTTTACTATCATCCAGGTGTGATCGCCTTAACTGGTCTGTATGGACTACTCTCTCTGTTTTGTTTTGACCTGGCCAGGCCACACTGTAAGTCATAGGACTAAGAACTCTGACCAATCTACTGGGTATCCACCTTCTCCTTTTGTTCTCAACTGTTCGAACTAAAACTTTATCTCCCCCCTTGTACACTGGGATCCTGCCTCCTTTTTCTGTAGGTCCTCGACTATATGTCTGAGTTGTTATGAGTGTTTGACTTGGCTTTAGCAGTTAAAGTTTTGTTTTAGGCTTGCTTTGAAAGATCATTTCTGCTGGACTTACCCCTGTTACCGTAGATGGTGTGTTCCTATACACAAACAGTAGGTTGTCTAATCGATGTTGTAAGGGTAAGCTCTTGTTCTTGTCAGTACCTTCGATTACTTGTTTCCTCAGAGCCTGCTTTATTGTTTGTACCGCCCTCTCCGCTAGTCCATTTGACTTAGGGTGGTATGGAGGACTCTTCAGCATCTTGATACCATTTGCTGTACCAAAGTGCTTGAACTCCTCTGAATTAAAGGGTGGACCGCCATCTGATACTAACACAGCGGGTAACCCAATGTAGCAAAACAAGATCTGATCTTTGTTATCACAGCCTGTGCATTTGTGCGGTTCATCAGCCATGCTTCAATCCATTTGGAATAGCTGTCTTCCAATACAAACACTGATGCCCCCTCATACTCAAGTAAATCTACATGCAGTCTCTCCCATACAGTTGTTGTTTTTGGCCACGATACTTAAGGGATGTCTTGCCTCACCGCTTGTGTGCACTGACATGCTTCACATTCTCTTATTTTTGTCACAATGTCCGAATCAATTTGTGGCCACCATACCGCAGAACGTGCTAACATTTTCATTCTGACTATTCCTGGGTGTTCCTCATGTAGCATATCCAACACCTCTGCTTGCAAGGCTTTGGGGATTACCACCCGGTTGCTCCATAAATGACACTCTTCTTGCAGGCTCATTTCGTGTCGTCTTGCAAAGAAAGGTTTCAAATCAAGGTCCTGAACATAGTGAGGCCAACCTTCTTGTGTGAGCTCACACACCTTACGCAACACTGGGTCTTTAAGAGTTAGACTTTTGACTTGTGCACTGGTGACAGGAATTTCTGGAAGAAATGTAACAGCAAAGACCTGCTCATCTCCTGTAGTGCTCGGTGCAGGCAGTCGAGACAGGGCATTACTGCCCACCTCTGCAATCTTGCATGTGCTAGGGTAGGAATTGCTTTGTCATGCCCTAACAACTTTTTTAGTGGCTGGTGATCTGTGACCAGTGTGAATTCATGTCCATATAAATATTTATGAAACCGCTTGACTGCAAAAATAATGGCCAAAGCTTTTCTGTCTATCTGCGAGTAGTTTTGCTCTGTTTTGGACAAGGTGCTCGATGCAAGCAGCACTGGTTGTTCGACACCCTGTACTCTGTGGCTCAGGACTGCACCCACACCATATGGTGAAGCATCACAGGCCACCATTATGGGTAATGAAGGGTTAAAGAAGGTTAGGACCTGATTTGATGTCAAGCTCTCTTTAGCCCATTTGAATGCCTTACTGCACTCCTCATTCCACTCCCAGGGCTTGCCTGTTTGAGTTAGCCGGTACAGAGGCTTGATGTGGCTGGACAACATGGGTAAAAATTTGTGATAAAATTGCAACAATCCCAAAAAGGATTTTAGCTGTTTAATATTTTTGGGCGTTGCTGCATTGTGAATGGCCTCTACTTTCTGTGTTGTTGGATGTACCCCCGTTTTATCAATGCTATGACCTAAATATTGCACAGACTCCCGGAAGAACTGATATTTTTCCAGGTTGACTCTGATATTGTATTCGTTCAAACGTTTCAACACTTTGTACACCCTTTCTTTGCAATCCTCTCTTGACTTTCCAACAATCAATACATCATCCAAGTAACAGAACACTCCACGTAGGCCATGAAGTACCCTATCCATCACTGACTGGAAAATGGCAGGAGCACTTGCCATGCCATAAGGTAGCCTCGTCCACTGAAATAAACCTAAGTGTGTGTTTATGGTCAGATACTTCTGCGACTCTGGCCCTACCTCCAATTGCTGATAAGCCTTTTTCAAATCTAGCGCTGTGAACACTTCCCCTCCAGCTAATTGTGCAAAGATATCTTCTAGTTTAGGCAATGGGTATAAATCTATGTTCAACACTCTGTTCACTGACACTTTGAAGTCCACACATAACCTCATACCACCATGTTTTTTTGCGATTGCAACGATTGGACTAGCCCATTCACTGTGAGCTACTGGTACTATTTTTCCTGTTTGTTCTAACTCCTGTAACTCTTGTTCCACTTCTGTCAACACATGATATGGAACATCATAGGCCTTATGGAATATAGGGGTTAGGCTACCTCATCTTTCACGAGAATGTGCGCTTTAAAATTTTTAATGGCAGTATTGTTACAAGGATTGAACACTTTGGGAAACTTACCCTTCATTTCCTCTTCCCATAGATCAAGCTTTACTACTTGCACATCCTGTGAACTGACCTGTGATTTCTGCTCCCCAACCATGTTGTGCTGATCCTCCTGTGGTGTTTTTGCAGAGCGTTGTAATGTGGTTCTCCATTCCGGCATAATCACATCCAACCAGTCACGACCCAACAATGGTAGCATTGCATGTCTGCCAGCCACAATTACTATGGGTAGTTTATGCACACTTCCCTGTGACCCTGCCACTGTGACCACAATTTGTCCAAATACTTTTAAGTTATTTCCCGTAACCGCCTTTAGTGTGAGCTGACATCTCTCCATGAGAATATGATGGAAAACATCTTTATACGTGGCGACCGACATCACTGACACACTAGCACCACTGTCCACTTCCATTCTGAGGCGATTACCCTCCACTGAAACTATAACTGTAAGAGGATTATTTACCCTGCAGATGTTTACAGCTCCTGTCTCCTTTACACGTCTATCGTGTGGCATTGCTACAATAGTTTTGAGTTCTACCGAACTGTGCGTATACACGTCTTCAACTGACTCGGCTGCGATGTTTTTAACATTTTTACTAAAACACGTACATGCCGCATGTCCTATTTTCCCACACGAATAACATTTCCATTGATAAGCCGGGCATTTGCCACTTGGATGCGCACCTATTCGCCCGCAGCGTGTACATTTTTGCCCTCCTGCTGACTGCCTGAGTACATTAGGTTGTTCTTTCTTCCTGTCATGACATCCCTCGTCAAAAGTTCCTTGAGATCGTCTGCTACTTCTTCCTGGTGCATTTTGTCTACCAGACACATTCGTCGCTACTCTGTGTACTACTTCTGAATTTGCAGGTTGAATCATCCTAGTGTGACTGGCTGCGTGTTCCATGCTTGTGGCGATAGTACACGCTTTATTGAAGGTTAGGTCCGTTTCTATCAGCAGCTTGTGTTGTATGATATCAGACTGTAACCCACAAACAAGGCGGTCTCGTAGCCCATAATTGTGGAAATCTCCAAATTTACAGGATTTGGCCAAGTTCTTCAGCTGGATCACATACTGCGACACTGATTCTCCTGGTTCTTGGTCCCATTTGTTGAATGTGAAACGTTCCGCAATCACTAGTTTGGTAGGCGAAAAATGTTTGGTTAATATTTGCACCAAAGCTTCAAATGATTTTGTGGTTGGAACTTCTGGGTCCAATAAACTTTGCAAAATACCATAAGTTTTAGGTCCCACAACCATAATAAACAACGCCACTTGTTGCTCGTTATCCTTAATGTTGTTGACCACAAAGAACTGTGACAGACGTTCCTGGTATGAACTAAAATCTTCCTTGTCTTCATCATACTCGTCAATATGGCCAATTAAACCCATAACTATGGTTATATTTATTTACTGCCACGAAATAAACCACATCCCATACGCGTCGCCAGTTGTTATGTTTAAACTACTCTCTTTATTTATCCACTCTCATACACTGCACCTTCCGCCATCTTACCTTCTCCTCTCGCACACTGCCCCGCCACGTTGCCAACTCTATACATAACAATTACAATAATACAATTCAATTAATACTGTTACAAGTTTGAGACATAAACTTTATATGTGGGCAATTCCCATGAGTTCTTTGGGATAGAGGTCTTATAATTAGAAATAAAAGAATTAAATTAAGTACTGGATTTAATAGCTCACAAAGCTACGAAATACACAAAACAGTAATCAACTATAACTCTCACAACACAATTAGTTATGCACACAATTACTACTGTGTCACAGACACGTTAATTAACTTTGACAATTAAA
>PNEQ01082844.1:0-25118 GCA_003012365.1 Medauroidea extradentata | reverse complement strand
ATTCAGTCCTATATCCAATCAACAGTATTTCAAGTAGTGACAGTGTACAACCTTAATAGTCCGCCGTGGTGATGAATCGTCGTATGCTGCGCAGCACCCCGAGAGCACCGCTGTCTTCACTCTTGAGGTCTTTGATTCGACTCCCGTCGCGTACCTCTTATTCGCCCGTCAGCCCGCCGCAGCAGTCCTCTTGGTTCGTCCAACACTGCTCCGAAGGTAGCCGCCTGCCGCCTCACAGTAGACTTTGACGTCACCAAGATGTCTTCACCAGTCTCTCTCCACAGGCGTAGCACCTTCCTCTAGCACTTCCAATAGCGAACTCCTCCCCAATGTGCCAATTCCGCGCTTTTATACTAGGCCAGACAGTCGGGTCTTCCCCGCATTTCAGGGGTCTAAAATAGACATTACATCATGTTTCTGACATGATTTTAGCCACGTAGGCCGCCCTCGAAGGGTTAAAGCGCAGTTGGGACAGGTATCTATGACGTAGTTTCGGCGGGATTCCCACTATGAGACGCTCGGGCTTTGAGTCATGGGCCAGCCCTCAAGGTGTTTCGACACAGGCCCCATCCAGCCCGCCCTCGGAAACACAGCATGCAACAATACAATACAAACAATTATATAAAATAAATAAATAGCAATACAAACATTACATGTAACATACATAAATTTTCAATTATAATTTAACAACAAAGCAATAAATTATTATTAAAATTAGTAACAAATAATGATACATATCAAATTATTAAACCAATTCTTTTTTAAAAAATTCATTAAGAGAGTAAAAAGAAAGTTCAATCAGAAATACTTTTATACTTTTAACTCAGACCTACGTTTAAAGAGTTAGGGGTTATCCAGATACATTTTTTTTTAAACTATTAGGTAACTTATTAAACAATATACTACTTGTATAATAGGCTTCATTCTGAAAGAGTATACGATTATTCACAGGAACATAAAAATTACAAGAACTACTTGTATCAAAAGAATGAATTAAAAATAAGTTTTGGTTTCTGACAACTGACAATAGTGATGTACAGCATATATAAATTGTGAAATACATGTATGAACACCAAGTTTTATATAAACTGTTGACAAGTATCCTGAGGGTTGAGACCACTAATTATTTGTATGGCCTTTTTCTGAGGAACAAAAATTTTTTCACTTTTCACTAGTGGCAGCCAAGATCCAGAACATAATGCAGTATAACGTAACTGAGTGAAAATAAAAAAGTATAATAATTTAAGAACATCAGATCTGGTGATAACACAGAAGCTAGATATTGAATCTTAAAACAAGCAATAGCTACTCAGTTAATTTGACAATGCATTTCCAATTTAAACAATTGTCTAAGTAAATACTTAAAAATTTAGTTGAATTACTGTTTGATATCTTTTGTGCAGTGCTACCAATCACATAATAATATGTAGGTTTATTTGTAGTATAAAATTCCAAAAAATATATTTATTTAAATTTAGTGACAGTTTATTCACTAGGAACCAATTTGCTAATTCAGAAAATACCTTGTTATATATTTAAGATAGTTCCTTCGCATTCTTACTGCTAAGATAAGACTTGTCTTCTGCAAATAGAAAAGTCGTAGTATTAAAAGTCAAAGTAGAAGATAGATCATTAATAAACACAAGAATTAGAAGAGGCTCTAGAACAGAGCCCTGAGGTAGGTACACCTTTACTAATTAACAAAGCATCAGAGTGACAACAAAAACCTTGATTATCTGTATAAGTAACTGATTGGTATTTATTAGTTAAATATGAGAATAGCCAACTATAAGTACTGTTGTTGATGCCATGAAACTTTATAACTTTTTTAACATTAATTCCATGATTTACATAATCAAAAGCTTTGGATAAATCACATTTCCCAATTACATAATTTTCCCTGCTCATTCTCAGGTGTTCCTGTATACCTTGGTTCTCTTCCTGGTGCTCCTTCAATCACCTCGCTCCTCTTCTCGGGTCCTGAAGGTCCCACTCTCTTTCAAAGCTGGTCAATGTGGCGTCTGCATGTCTGACCATTACTATCTGAGACTACATACGTTAATGGTCCTTCTGTTGCCTTTACCACACCTGGGCACCATTTCTTCCCTTCCTTATACAGCCTATACAACACCTGGTCTCCCACTGCGAAAGTTCTCACCCGTTCTGGACATCTCCACTTTTTCTGGTTCTCGTGCTCCCTTGGCTTGATTTGGTCCAGTGTTTTGCGTAGTTCTCTACCCATCAGCATTTCTGCTGGAGACCTGTTGGTGGCTGTACTTGGCGTAGTACGCAAAGCAAATAGCAAACGAGCCAATTTTGTCTGCCAGTTTCCCCCTAACTGTTTCTTTAATTTGCCCTTAATGGTCTGCACCATTCTCTTTGCCTGCCTATTGGTAGATGGATGGAATGGTGTTGTTCTAATAAATTGTATTCCGTTTCTAGAAAGGAAGGTTTTCATCTCCTCCGACGTGAACGCTGTACCATTGTCAGAGACAATACAATGTGGCAGGCCGTGAGAGTTGAATATATCTCTCAGTTCTCTAATGACGGATGCCGAGGTCATTGAGTTTACCTTTCTCACTTCTGGCCACTTTGAATAAGAATCCACCACTATGAGGAACACTTGCCCTTGGAAAAGACCAAAAAAATCCATATGCACTCTCACCCAAGGTTTTGTTTCTGGAACCCAAGTGCTGCCTTTCCCTTGGGGGGGATTGGCCAACTGCTGCTGGCATTGCACACATTGACCGACTGTCCCTTCAATATCAGCATCCATTTTGGGCCACCACATGTAGCTGCGAGCTAACGCTTTGGACCTCACTATTCCATCATGGGCTGCATGGAGTACTTGCAGAAGTTGTGCTCTTAGTGATAATGGGATAATCACCCTATTCCCCCACAACACACATTCTTTGTACACAGACAACTCATCTTTGTGCACAAAGTATGGGTGATGCTCCACTGGGACTTTGTCATCCATCCAACCATGACACATACGATGTTTCACCTCAGCCAATATGGGGTCTTCTTCCGTTTCTCATGCAATTTTATCAGCTTCCACAGGTAGCTCTGGCAGTGCTTCCAGCATCAAAACAATCTCCAACCACTGGGACGTTGAAATTCTCTGACTGCAAGGGCAACCTACTTAATGCGTCAGCATGACTGATTTTGGTGCCTGCTCTGTACTCTAAATGATAGTCAAACATGGCGAGCCAGAGACTCCAACGTAATAACCTAGGAGACAGGATATCTGGTGTCTGTCTGGATGGATCGAGCAGACGTAGCAAGGGCTTGTGGTCACTAACAATTATAAAATGTCTTGCTGTCACGTACTGTCGGAATTTAGTTACTCCAAACATAATGGCTAATGCCTCTTTGTCTAGTTGGGAATAGTTCCTTTCCTGCTTATGCATGGTTCTAGACCCAAATGCAACTGGTGCTTCTCTGCCATCTTCCATCACATGGGCTATCACTGCCCCCACCCCATATTCTGATGCGTCACACGTTAAAATAAGTGGCTTTTGTGGGTCATAGTGTGTGAGCACCATGATTGACTGGATCAATGACTTTGCTTGTTGGAAGGCCTCCTCATGCTTTTGGGTCCACTCCCACGACTTCCCAAAATCCAACAACCGGTGCAGGGGTTCTAGGACTGAAGCTTTATTCTTCAAAAACCTCTCATAAAAATTCAGAAGCCCTAAAAATGATTGTAACTCTTTCCGTGATGTTGGTGCTGGGGCCCTATGAATGGCTTTCACCTTTCCTTCTGTAGGATGCACCCCACGTGCATCAATCCGATACCCCAAAAACACAACACTTCGTGCTGCAAACTTACATTTTGCCTTCTTTAATCTCAGCCCTGCCTTGTCGATTCTTGCCAGAACCTCACTAACCCTTTGCCAATGTTCCTCTACATTACTTCCAGTAATCAGAATATCATTGATCATTACAACTACCCCAGGAATTCCTGCTAACAACATTTCCATTTGCCGCTGAAAAATTGCTGGGCCACTGCTAACGCCAAAAGGCATACGCTTCACTCGGAACAACCCCTTCATTGTATTGATCGTTAATACCTTGGAAGTGGCTTCATCCACAGAGAGTTGTAGATATGCTTCTTCCAGGTCCAACTTGGTAAATATGATCCCACCAGTCAGGTTCGCAAATGCTTCATTAATGGTGGGTAAAGGATAAATGCTAGTGTTACAAACATTGTTGACCGTGCATTTGTAGTCCCCACATATGCAGACTGTTCCATCAGCCTTTCGAAGTGTTATGATAGGAGTGGCCCATGCAGAAAATGTCACAGGTACTAAAACGCCTCTTTCCACTAACCTGTCAACTTCCATGCTGACGCTGTCTCGTAGAGCAAAAGCCACAGAACGACTCTTTCTGAATATGGGCTTTGCATCTGCTTGTAGTTCCATTGTGACTGGAGGTCCCACATACTGGCCCAACTCTGCATTGTCAAATACTGAAATGTGTTGTCTAATCCTGTTTGTTACTTCATCTTCAGTCACAGTTTGTTAGGCAGGAACTGGTTTGAGCCATTGGGAATATATGTGCAGGGGGTGTATACTGAAGCACTAACCTCACTTCCAGTAGTGGTGGTTGTTCTGGCCACAGTTTCTGGAAAGTTTCCCTGCTAATGATTGTATGGCCAGCCCCTGTGTCCACTTCCATAGCATGTTGCTTGCCATGTGTCCTGCACTGGCAGATGGCCGGGATGGCAGGTGTCACACGTTGGTGTCAAGTTCACACATGCCCTGCCACTGTCACTGATCTGCCACACACACTCAAGTATCGCACATCTGCCATTACCAACCAGCGCACACCTGCCACTGACACACTCTGCGAACACCTTCCGCGACCAGGTGCAACTCCACCTGGCCTGTGGCCTGGTACGACGACATACGCCCCCCTCCTGAAGACGACTGGTCACGGCGGGTGTGTGCATTCGCTATGTATTCTTCTGCTGGTGTCGCCCCGACGACTGAACACTAGGGTCTGCTGTGGGTCGAAGTCTCTGGCGTCATCTCCTGAGTCGTCTGGTGGTGCACAGTAGGTCTGCTGTTTCTGTCGTGGGCGAGGTCGTAGGTTGTAGGGCTCCCTCTGGTGTCTGTTGGTATGGATAGAGGGAGTAGACGTTGGGGTGCCGGCCGTCGTTAACACCAACATGTCCTGGGATGTTGTGGTCTTTATGTCCTGACATTCTGCCACTGGCGTCTGTACAATAGGCGTCGATGATTGAGGGCCACCAGCCACGCTCCACTCCGGAAAGCGGCGAACACGAGGACAAAACCAGACAGGTGATCGACGTCTGCATTTCCGTTCGTTCCAGCCATTTGTGCTAAGCTCGGACGAGTGTAACTGGGGTTGCCTGCTGTGTCAGCATCGTTGTTGGCATTGAGGCGACTCTTCTGGTTCCTCGAGGTGTATGGTAAAAGTCGTACTCTCTAGTGGTGCATCCAGTTCCCACACTTCTCGGACAATGTGTTGGAGTCTCGGCTCATCCTCATCAGGCATGGTCACTATTGGTTCGGCTTCCTGCGGCGGTGAAATGACACCAGACGTTGACGGGAGAAGTAACGCCAGTCCCGCAGTCTTGTCACATCTGCTTTGCAAGTGTTTGTCACTCTCCTCTTGGAGTGGTGTCTCAGCTGCTATGGTTGTCTGAAGTAGGTCGGAGAAAACGAAGACATCTTTCTGTTCATCCAAGAGAGCTTGTATCACTGTCCTGTATTCGGCTGGGACCTCGTTGTCTAGGTCGCCCTGGTAAATTGTGTGTTGGTTGGTATTCGGCCGCCGGTCGACAGCATACACTGTTCGTCGTTCCCCGGCTCCCACGTGTACCCTCTTCGCCGCGACCTCTATCACTGCTGCTTGTTGCTGCAGCCATGGTTGCCCCAGCACGACGGGCTCTCATAGGCCGTCCACGACCAAGGCTTCGACTTGAGACGTCTGGTCGCGTATCCTGATTGTCAGGTCGGTTACGCCCTGTGTGGCACTATGCTTCCCTCTGGTGGCCAGCTGTAGCATGCAGGGTCCAGGTCGGATCTGTGATGGATTAACGAGTGTGGATGCGATGAACGTATGGCTGGCGGCAGTGTCAACTAATGCAGCAGTTGGTTGGTTGTTGACTTCGATCTGGATGCGGAGTAACTGATCCTCTTCGATGGTTAATTGTCCCAAAAATGGCTCTGAGTTGGTGTTGGTCGTGGTCAGGTTTGTCTGGCGATTGACAGCAGGGAGGTCAGCAGCTGATATGCCTCCCCGCCTTAGGCGTTTCCCGACGGCGGGCATGTGGCATTCCTAACAGGGCAGTCCTGGTGCCAGTGAAACGTGTTCGCTGGGCAGGTGTGGCACTGTGGCGGTCAAATGTCCTGTCGCGAGAGTTGTGGGGCGGACGCAGGGTCAGCAGACCGCTGCGCCTCAATCGCGAGTTGTCTTTGGCCCGTTGGTGTGCCACTATCGCGCTTATTTCTGGTGATGGGGGCCTCCTCGTCCGCCCGTCCTAGTGTCTGTAATGGACGTCCCATCAGCCGATTGACGGCCCTGTCGGCGATGATTTCTCGACGAACGTATTCCTCCACATTTTCACCCTTCACTTCTGCCAAAAATGGTTGGAGTTCAAGTCGCAGACGCGGGGTTATGCGGCCAAGTGCGTCCTCCGGCGGTGTGGTTGGATAGATGTGCCGGAACAGCCGGATTTTCATGGCTATGAACCTCTCTGTCGATTCTGTGTCTTTTTGTCGTTCACTATAAAATCTCGCTTGACAGTCTGCTATAGCCTCCGCGGACCCAAACCGATACCGAAGGCTATTCGCGAACTCGTCCCAGGTCATTGTTGCATGTCCCCATATTCTCCACCAGTCCTTTGCGGCACCATGCAAGTTGCTAATCACATGATCAACCCACTCATTGTACACTACGCCGTAACGTAAACACCGTGTTTCGCACTGCTGCAGAAACTGGTCCACGTCCTCGTGCATGTGTCTAGAGAACTCTGGAAGTTTCATTATGACCCCACTCTCTTGGCAGGTTGTCGCGACAGCTCGACGTGCAGTAGTTGAGGCACTGGGGGAGGGGTGATAGGGTGGTAGGTTTGTAGGTTTGTAGCTTGTGACGTATGACCTTGAAGTGGGCAGGGGGCCTCGATGACACACAAGTTGCGTAAGCGAACACGCCCTCACCGAACGTGACAAGTTCCATGGCATGCGAACATCTGCGGTGGCGTCTTGTTCGACAAGTCACACAAGTGGCCATCTCCTTCCCTTGTCTGTAAGATGTTGGCGAGTCACATACTTCGGCCTGCCTTGGCAGGCTGTGGTCGATAAGCTTCTCCACTTTCACGCTCGGGTTCCCCTTCCGATTCTCCATGGCACATGTGCAGCACTGTTGCAGTACTTCTCCGAAAAGCAAATCAGGGAACGCTGGTAATCCACACCTAACACACTCCTTGCTGCTCATTGTGTGCAATGGTCCGATTTGTTTCTAGGTCTAGTTCAGTGTATTATTTCCTGCTGTCGCTGATGTTCGGGCTGTGATGTAGCTGGCTAAACAATGCAACTGTGGCGATCCTGTGAAGTTTAGTCTTCCAGTCCTTCTCTGCGTAGGTTGTACATAATTTTACACTGTGATATTCACGCCAAAGCGTTGGGCGCCATGATGCCGTGTCCGGTGAGAGTGAGGTAGGAATGGAGCTGCGTCGGAATGCTCTGGGCGCCACCCGGTTAAGCGTGTAGCCGGGAACGAGTGGCGTGCCCCTCTCTCACCTGGCGAGTCAAAACAACTGCGGATCGAGAAAAGCAGGGAGGACCTGGAGAAAACTACACCTTACATGGACACTTATGGGGCGGTCCACACCCCCATACCATAGGGCCTTAAGTGAGCCAGTTCCAAAAGGCGAAACAAAGTAAAACACTGGGCCAGATAGTTGCACACGCACGTTACGAATCTTGCTGGACGAATCAGAGTCCCGAAGCACATCACGTCTCTCTTGTTCCGTCTGCCGCGGCCGCTGCTTCCAGACTGCCTTCTTCATGCACTGGTAGAGGGAGGGGCAGCAAAGCCATGTGTCCTGCACTGGCAGATGGCCGGGATGGCAGGTGTCACACGTTGGTGTCAAGTTCACACATGCCCTGCCACTGTCACTGATCTGCCACACACACTCAAGTATCGCACATCTGCCATTACCAACCAGCGCACACCTGCCATTGACACACTCTGTGAACACCTGCCGCGACCAGGTGCAACTCCACCTGGCCTGTGGCCTGGTACGACGACAACCTTAAAATGATTTTATTATTAAGTGATGAATGTCTTGCTTTGATTTTACGTTTATTTGTAAATCTGAAATTGATTAAACTATGACATTGTAACTTAATAAAGTATATAAGTATGTATTTTCAATTTTTGTATGGTGAATTGTGCTGTGTGTAATAATGTTTCATACTGCAAGGTATTTTTTGTATTTACAAGACAGATCCTATACTGGAAGTATGAACAAGTGTAAAATTTGTTGTAGGTATACTGAATAAGTAATCACGATAACAAATGCAGAAATGCTTTAGGCTACATTGTGCAGTGAGCCTGTTCATTAATTGTTATGTCAAAAATAACTTAAATGTGAACATTTTGATTTAATTCTGTCGGAAATAGCGTGACAGCCTGAGGAGAAACATTTTCTGAAGAAAATTAACTTTATTGATTGCGTACCGGTACTTGAAAAAAAATTTTTTGTTCAGTCTTTGAAAAGTAAAAGAAACCATAATTTCTATAATCCACAGTTTTTACACTGTCTTATAGGCTATGGATTATTTAAAAATAATTACCATTTCTAAACAATGACATATATATAAATTATAGGCAAGCACATTAGTATCACAGTATGTCCTAATTTAAATAAATTTATATTTGGTGGTTTAAGGAGTGAGGGTTCACTTGCACTGTGCTCCAATGTAGTAACCACCATTAATTTCTTGGGTGAATCACAGATGTCTTGTACAAACCTTTTATTCTTGTGTGAATTACATGAATCAGGTGTGTTCTACGGAATAATTTTAAATATTAAAGTAGGGGCTAGTAGATTATATAAAAAAATTAAACATGATCTTGTCTTACTCATGAGTATATAGGCTAGCACAGATTTAGAATTACATATTCAGCTCAAACAAGCTTACAATATCTTTGCTTGTAACTCAACTTAGGATTTCTATGTAGTGAATTAAATAAGCTGACCATTGTTGAGTATTGTACTGGGAAACTTGGTTGAATATCACACTATTCCTGGATTACATTTGTCCTTTTAATAGTTTTGAGCAGCCTGGTTGCACATCATCAAGTTGAGGCTGTCAAGGTTTCTGCTATACCGTACTGGCATTTATCTCGCTTGCCTACACAAACAGTGCTGCCAAACGTAAAAATAAAACAATAAAACATGTGTGTATGTGCACACGCACGGGCACGTGTATAAAAACTTACCACCTAAAGTGCAGCCCAAGGGCACTCTGATAAGTGATTGATTAGACATAGTTCTAGGGCTGTGTGATGTTTTAACACTAACAAAAAATCTTTTTGTGGACATTTAGGTTACAACCTTTATGAAATGAAAAAATAATAATAATGTACCGGTAGTTCATTGGCATCAATGTGCATATTAATAGGAAGTACGTAATAACAAGCATCTTCATACATCAAAGAGATGTAATGCCCTTAGGATGCACTTTAGGTGGTAAGTCATATGTATGTTTTCTTCTTATTTTTTTGTGAATAATACTGCTGCAGAGTATGTCTATCTATTTAAGAAAAATCCTCTATAGAGTCCTAAAAATCACTCTTTCACATAAGCTCTCAATTTCATTGGCTGTTGTCTTGCTCTGTTAAAAACATGATGCCTTTGTGGCGCAGCAAGCTCCGACGGGAAACTGGCACTCTCCGGCTCCTCGAACCCCCTGAATGGACTTGCATCATCCCCGTTATCTGTAGTGACTTTACATTGTTCTGAGGCTGGTGTCTGCTGCTTGCTGTTGCTTGGCGATGGATCCCTTGAAGAGTGCTGTTGGATTGGCTCTGTGGGTTGCATACCTTGTACCACTAGTGTACTCTCTTAAGAAGGATTGCTTGTAAGCCTGCAAGTCTACACCTGGTTTACTCTGTATGGCTTGAGTGCAGTCCCATTTGTTGACTTTCCCATCTCAGTGACGGATTGCCACCGCTCGTTGCTTGCATCGTTGAGGATCTTGCAGCATTCTTCTGCTTCCCAGTTCACTAGGCTTCCTGCACCAGTGCTCTTCTACAATGTGCCTAAACTCTTGACCCACATTATCAATCAATATAAGGTTGTCATTGCATTCCTGTGATTCGTCCAGGTACGGTAATCATTTGGTCTTGCTACTATAACCAATGAACCACACTGACTTATTCACTTAAAATACTATCTAATGGTGTTAGAGAAGATGGTACACATGCCTCGTTGGCCGTTGGTCAGATCTGGTCAAATACCATTCTCAGCGGCCTTCCCATCAGGTCAGCTGGTGTTTTCTGACTCCCTGCAATTGGCATGGTGCGCAGCATGAACAGTACTTTGGCTTGCCTTGTCTGCCAATCATCTCCTTCTAGCTTCTTGAGTCTCGCCTTTATTTTCTGTACCATGTGTTCTACCTGATCTTAGCATTGCTCGAATTAACCTGAAACAATTCCTCCTCATAAAAGCTCTTATTTTTTGTGATGTAAAGACCAAACTAATGTCAGAAATTATACATTTTATTTTTCTGTGATCACAGAACATGTCATGTAAATACTGTATTGAACTTCAGCTGCTGAAATACAGAAGGTACTGTTCTGACCTCTGACTGTTTGAATGAACATCCTCTGCTGTCAGGAAATGGTTGCCTTGAAAAGGCCTAAAAAAATTTAACGTGGATTCTTGCCTATGGTAGGGTTTCTGGTTCCCAACTGACATCCTGTGTTATTGGTGGGTCAGCTTGAAGCTGCTGGCATTGCTGGCACTGGCCTACAAAATTCTCAATGCTCTGGTCTATCTTAGGCCATCACATGTAACTCCATGCTATTGCCCTTGGACTTGACAACCCTATCGTGAGCTTATGAAATATTACTAGTAACCCTTTCCACAACTCTGCTGATACGGCCACTTTAGTGCCTTAAAAAAAATTTATTCCCATTGAATGACAATTCTGTTCTCCTGGATCAGTAGTGTTGAAGTTCTTCTGATACAGCTTGGTTTTCGAGCCAACATACTTTGGTGTTATTTTATAACTATTCACAACACTGGGTCACTGTCATTCAGTCTTGCAATCCTAGTCACCTTGACTGGACGGTCTGGGAGCGCTTCCAGGATTACCTAATACGGCCCATACAGCTGGGATTTCAATCTCTGATGCTTCTAGTAGCACCAGATGCATCTGCATGCCTTATGCCCTGTTTATACACCAGTTTGTAGGTAAACATGGACAGCAACAAATTCAACCTCAACAATCTCTAGGAATGAATGTCCAGGTCTATGAAGCCAGGCATAAAATATTAAAGGAGCTGTTTGGTGTTCAGTAACAACTGTGAAGGGGCATGCTGTTAAATACTGCCTAAACTTAGTAATTCTGAACATGATTCAGATTGCTAAAGCCTCTTTGTTGATTTGGACACAGTTCTTCTCATACTTTTGCAAGGTGCATAACGCTAAAGCAATTGGTTTTTCACTGCCATTATCTTATACTTCATTGTCAACAAGTATGCGGTTTCATCTTCCACTGATAATTTACTTGCAATAAGCACCAGCTAAATCAAGCTTATTGAAAGCCTTCTCACTGGCTAGGCCAGAAAATGCCTTATTTTTTGAAGTTGGGAGTCACTCCTGGTACACTCTATTCACCTAGCATTTTAGTCGCCACAGAATCGTACCGACCCTTCAACCTTACAAACAACACAAATATGTGTGGCCCAACTAATAATAGATGACTAGCTTGTAAACTCCTTGCTTCTCTAGTATGTCTGTTATCTCCCCTGTACTCTCTCATAGAGAAAGTGCCACTGAATGAAAAAAAAAAAAAAAAAAAAAAAAAAAAAAAAAAAAAAAAAAAAAAAAAAAAAAAAAAAAAAAAAAAAAAAAAAAAAAAAAAAAAAAAAAAAAAAAAAAAAAAAAAACTGGCCTTACTTCCAAGCCAATTTGCATGTGAACTGGTGGCCCAGTGTACTGGCCCAGTACTGTACTATTGAATGCGTAAGGGTGCTGATTAACCAGCTTTACTGCTGTGTCTGAGTGCAATGAGAAAATCCCAGCTGATTATATTCCTAAGGGCTGTATCCAACTCCGCCCTTCCCTTAAGCCACCAGTAATGGTAGTGTAACCTGTGCAACGTTTGTCTGCACATGTACCTTCAGGACCTGGAGCACGTGCAACTTTTTTGAGAGCATGTGCAACAATAGTTTGGCCTCCAGTATATCTGACTTCTCTGACCATAATTCCTCAAATGTCTGGGCTGATAACATTTAACCCGGTCTGTATCAACCTCAATTTCCAAGTCTTACCCATCCATCTGCGTTGTTATCCTTATCAGGTACTGACTTTTGGACATCCTTATCTGTAAGATATTTAGATGGTACAGCCTGTGCATCTTCATCAAATGAATCCCAGCAGCCTGCAATGTTGTACACCGTTATATTTGGGTACTGTTGTGACTTGTGTGATTGCTGCTATGTTTTACAAGCTTGTTTTAAATTACCATGTTTGGAGCAGAAGTTGCACATAATGTTGCGGTGTACAGTGTCTTCAGTTCTCTGGAGTGTAATCTGTTGCATCTCCAACAAGGTGGTAGGTCCTGAGTCTGTTTCTGTGCCCTGTCAATTGTTGACCTTCTTTTGGGAGAAGGGCAGCACCTGGAGATGCTGACCTTATTCACCATCTCTGCTTAATTGCTCACCTTACCTTTCAAATCGTCAACATTCTGAATGACTGCTTTTGCTGCTGGCAATCTGAAATGTCAACTTGTCTTATACAATCATTGCATGCTGCAGTGCTTTGTCGCCCATTCCTCACACTAAACTGCCTCACAGCATCCTGTTCAAATCCCGGAAAATGCAATGGGCTGATAACTGTTGCAGACCGGTAATGTACTCTGAAATTGATTGACCTTTATTCAGGTCACATTTGTTGATTTCACCTGGATTTGGTTCAAAATGGTTGAATAAACGCTTCAAAGTCTTCTCTATGTTAACATCGCTTATTGACTTGGATAAACACAATGATGGCACTAAATCATTAGTTCAACCCCACACACTATAGGAATATCGCTTTCTGCTCAGTCTTGTCATTCACTTTGTTTGCCAGAAAAATTTACTACAATTTCTTCAAGTATCTTTGTAAGGTTTCTTGGCCTGGAATGAATTAGCTGAACGAGTTGAATACTGTATGGCCTTTTTAGGTTGTTAAGTTACTTTGTTTTGTCGCCAATTTTGAGTACTCGGAAACCTTGTTGAGTGTCACATTATTTTTGGATTTTGTTCGTTCCATCACTAGTCTGAGCAGGCTGGTTGCACATTGTCAATTTGAGGCTGTCAAAGTCCACTCAATACTGGCATTTATCCTGCTGGCATATGCAATGTTGCTGCAGTCATGGCATATGCCTTAAAAATTCAAAATTGTTAAATACAGTTTATGAGTTATAAAATTTTTTGTGTTAAAACTAATTAGTAATGTTGAATATTTATTATCCATTCTGTAATGTATATTAGTTTTTTAAAAAATGTGTTTTTTTTTTCAGCTTTTTTAATGATTCTGCATACAGAGAAGCCATTGAAAACTCAGCCAATTACAATACAAGATTGTGCATTGAAAGAAGACTTCGGATGCCATTCCTTGACTCACAAACTGGTTGGTTTGACTAAGTGAAGTCCACAATATTAATATTTTGCCAGCATATATTCTGTAGGGGTGGGGAGGGGGGGTTCATCTCTTACATCTCAAGTTAAGTATATTTTATAACAGCTTTTAGTGCAGAATATTTTCTAAAGTTTAGGCCTGGAAGTTATAATAAACAGTTTTTCATATGTTATGAAACTGCTACAGCTATTCTGAACCTAGTAATATATTTTGGACACAAATTCATAACAAGCATGTATAATGCAGATGGCTAGGATCAGTTTTTCTCAAATCAGTGCTGCACATAATTTTATACATTAAGCTCCCAATTATTTGTGCTAGTTAATGTCACGAAACACACGGATAATTGGGAAACAGATAATCCGAAAATAGGCCATTTGCCAACTTAAAAAGTAAAAAATAAAAAATTTAAAAAAATTTAACCACTGTAAAGATGTACGATTTTACGACAAATATTGTATTTACTCATCTTTAGCACACCCTTTTTCCTAAAATAATGAGTAAACGTGTCTAGGGTGCACTGCAAACACAAGAAAAAGTAATGTTGAAATCTTGTTAATCAAATCTTGCACACTAGAGTCAACATTCTTATGTTCCAAAATAGTATTTTTAAAATTGTTTACAGTGTAAAACACTCAGAATATCGTACTGATAATCTGAAATAAGTTACTTGGTTCCCAGATAGTTGGAAGTTAACTTACGGTATTTGAAAGTTACAGTTTCTAATACTGTTCAACATGTAAACATTACTTCTAATAACATTGTCATCTAACAAAAATATTTTACTGTCTAGATTTTACATGAAGGACATCTGTCAGTTTAAAGAACTGGCCTTCTTTTTGTAGAAAGTTCTCTTTTGTATTACTATGCGAGAGAGCTTGTGTGTGCTCTAGTTCTTCAGATTTGTTGAGTTATTTATTATGCACTCTTTTCATTACAGGTACACCTCCATTATATAACTACTATCACTGTTTTCCCAGTATTACCAACCCCTCTACCTAAACTAATTTTTACCTACATAACACTAATTCCTTAACACTACATCTCCCTGTATTTCTTTCCTTCTGCAAGGATTCTTATAGGGTTTTTACAAACACCCACTTCACTTTTACAAGTCCAGTCTCACTCGGCGGTACTATTGTGCATCCACTCCTACTCCTGCTGTTTGCTTCTCCTTGTTCCTCTACTGGAAATCCTTGAAAGGGCAGGCTTCCTACTTTGCTGCCTGATTCCTGATGCTCATCTTCGGAAGATCCTTGTTCTTGTGGCTCCTCCAGAGGGTCCTCCATCGGAGCGTCTTGACTCAACTGTTGCTCTCTTCTCTCTCTCGGTTCTCCTGACAGTCCTGGTCAGTTAGTATCTGGTCCACTGCCTCTAGTAGCTGACCTCACTCTTCTTGCCGTCCCGCCTTGTTCTTTTGGTGCTTTCATTAACTGCCGGCGATTCTGCCGTAAAGTGGCCGACTTTGATGACACCCAATATGACCTGGGAAACTTGGCTGGTCCTTGTACTGTACCATGTCGCTTATTGTCTGGTATCCATACTCGCGTGCCAGCTGGTGAAGGTTCTAAATCTTTAACCCCATGCCGTCTATCATATACTTGTTTGCTATGTTCTTTGAGGGGTGCGTCACGTTCTCGAATTGACCACGATTTCCTGCTCCCATCGTGGCTGCAATGTCATCTTTGCCGCCGGGAGCGTTGTTTGCAGCTTTCGCCAAAATAATAATTCCGCAGTAAAATCCTTGATTCGAGTGGTGTCAAATGATAGGCCAGTAACCGTAGGTTTGGGTCTTGGGATTTTGCCAAGATGTTTTTTGCTATTGCCACCGCCCTTTCTGCCGCTCCATTGGCCTGCGGGAACCGTTGACCTAACCTGACATGGCAAAATCCATATTAGCAGACAAATTGCCTAAATTCCAAGGATGTAAACTGTGTCCCGCCGTCGCTATGCACCGCCTCTGGTATACTGTGTCGAGCGAAAATATTCTACATTCGCTGGATCATTGCTTCTGCTGCCAGCTGGTCTTGTCGCACTACTTCTAGGTACCTGGAGAAGTAGTCTATGATAACCAAATAATGCACTCCCTTCAGCTGCATTATGTCCACACCCACTTGTGTCCATGGTCACTCTGGTAGCGGTGTTGGCATCAGAGGCTCTGCACACTGTACCCTACTCTGCAAATATTGCTCGCAACACTTAACCATCTTATTGACGTCTTGAGAAATGTGTGGCCACCACACCAATTCCTGCGCCCATCTGTGGCATTTTACACTTCACATATGACCCTGATGCAACCTGTCCAACATTTTGGATCGTAGTCTTGGCGGAATGAATACACGTGTCCCATACAAAATTAATCCCTGCTGGAATGTCAGCCGATCTCTATATGGCCAAAATGCTGACATTTTTCCAAACCCATGTAGGATTTCCTCCTCTAATGTGTTCGTCGTTGTCCTGGGCCAGCCGTATTTCTTGCAGGCATGAGTCCATAAATGGGGATGCTCCAGCACCATATTAACAAACAGTTCCTCTTCAAGCTCCTTTTGTGTAGTGACTTGTAATTACACTAGATTAGATTGGTGTGTATTTCAATTTTTTGCCATAAATGTAATACTTGAACTTAGTACATGCTGATAGAAAGGCTAAAAACTCTTTATCTATCTGACTGTATATACATTCAGCTTTGGACAAGCTTTCAGAAGCAAACATTACTGGATACCCTTCTTGTATCAAAACACTACCAATAGCACTGCTTGAACTGTCTGTCTGTACTACAGTAGGTTAATGTGGGTCAAAATTTTTGAGTACTGGTAGACTCGTCAGTGTACGTTTAATCTTATCCACACACATATCATGAACCCCTGTTTCCGCTTAAACTCAAAATTTTTTTTAACAGTTCCTGTAATAGTGCTGTTAAATTATACAAATTTGGAATAAAATCCCTTAAGTAGTTAACAACTCCTAAAAATCTTTGCCCAAGACTTTCTATCATGTGGCATTTCATACTCCGTGATTGCTGTTATTTTATCCTTGTCAGGAACTAATGAACCCTCAATGATTTCATGGCCTAAATACTTAACAACCTTAGGTAAGTGTTGAAATTTCTTAATATTCAATTTTATGTTCAATTTCCTAGCCGTGATCAGAACTTTGTTAAATATCTTATCACGTACCTCTTTGGTTTCCGCAAAAATTAAAAAATCATCAGTGTAAATAAATAGACCCTGGATGTCAGCGAAACATGCTTCACACATTTCTTGAAAAGCGTCTGCAGAAACTTCTAACCCAAAAGGCAAAACATTAAAAGAATAACAACCATAGATTGAAGAAAATGTGCAATACTTTCTACTGTTATCAGATAACCTAATTTGGCAGAAAGACCCTCTAGCAGAGAGAAAAATTTTGCTTTGCCCACCTTTATTTTCAGATTGTGCGTGTATAGTTGGGATTTTATAATATTTTTGTTAAGAGGACGTGGTACATACTTCAACGCTAAAAGTATTAATCTATAACTGTAGGTTTAGTGATGCCAATTTGCGAAAATAAAACAATTGCAATCATAAACAATAGTTTTAGCCAACATTTTAAACAAAATTGTTTCCATTGTTGCGAACTTCTAAGGTACAGTCTCTGATGCCGGAACCTCATGCATTTAACTGCGGCGCAAGATATCACGTGTAACGAATTTGTAATTCTGGATAATTATTTACTCATAAAGTTTGCAAATGCCATTATCTAGGATTGTCATTGAGTATTTTAACCATATTGTCAATGAAAAAAGCATAGAAATCAATTGATGTTTTCAGCATTTACTTATCTACCTCGCACACTTAATAAATTTATTGAGAGCCTGGGTATCCAAACAAAGCTGTAGAGACCCCGTCAGCTTTTTCAACAATCACTAAACAATTTACCTATTCTGTAGGCTTACAATTTTTGAAATCACCCCCATAGCACATAAACGATCCAGTTTGGCCTTCAATTTTTCTTTCACCATCAGAGGCGCTTTGTTTGGTGGTTTAGACACCGGAACTGTGCCGTGTTTTAAAGTTAATTTGTAAGGTTTTGGAAAACAACCTGGACTTTGAAAAACATCACCAAATTTTTGTATAATTGTCACACTTACCAGCTTCTTGCTGGTCATTAACACTGTCATTTACAGTGTCAACCTGTTTCTTCTCAATCAGGTTAAGTTGTAGACGTGTGTCAATGCCCAAAATCAGCTGAAACCCATTCAAAGTCACAATAAATTCAGTATATATTGCTTTAGATGTCAATAGAATCTCCAGCCATACAGAGCGAAACACTTTAATGTTTGACCCATTGTAAGCTTGCAAAGTAATATTTGTGTGCGATAGTTGTATCTTATGGCTCCTGCATTGCACTTTAGTTAAAATATTTAATGGAATCAGATTCACATCTGAGCCCGTGTCAAGTTTAAAATCACATTTTATGCGACTTTCTAAAAGTAACTCCTGATGCCAGCTTTTAACACGACACACACGTGACTTTACTTGTTCGCAGTAATAGTCAGTGATGTTCTTGCTAGTATTATTTACTACATTTGCAACCCTATTTGCGCTTTTATTATTTTTCATTTGGCAATCAACTGCAAAGTGATTCCGTCTCTTGCAAAACAAACATGTTTTCCCACGAGCCGGACACAACTCCATGTTGCCGGGATGCATCCTCCCACACCAGAAACACTTGACGTCTTGGGAGCTTTCCAATCCGCATTGTGAGTTCGGCGAATCTTGATCATTTATCACCCTAGCCTTGTCGACCATATACACATCAGCTCCACTGGGACCTTGAACTTCTGTAGCTTTTCTAGTGTCGTGTCTCCTTCAACAATCAGCCGTCTTTGAGTGTGTCTATCATTACAGTCAAGTACCAACTTATTCCTTAGAATTTCATCTTCCGCCTGGAATGAGCAGTCCTTGATGAGTCTTTTAACATCTGTTAGAAAATGTTCAAACTCAATGGAGCCCTGTTTCCTGGCATAAAACAAATATCGTGAATGCAGAACATTTTTCTTAGGTTCACAGTAGTCTTCAATCTTACGAAACATGTTTGCAAACGTACGTTTTTCTTTAAGGAACTCAAATGTGTTATACACTTTTATTGCATCATCCCCAATAAAATTCAGTAGAAAGCTATCTTCCTATCATCATCTTTCTCAGAAAGTCCAGCTACCAATAAATAAATCTCCAACGTGCCTAAAACGTTTCTAATTTGCCGCAATATTACTGTCCAGGTTAAGCTTGTCTGGAATGTTAAAAGACATCACCATCTCTTGCTTTCGCACTGTAAAAAAGCAGTAATGAAAATAGCTTCAGCATTTATCATTGTTAGGATATAGACTGCGGTATGTATTGTCTGTAGAAATTATACGGAGATTCACTTTGCTTAATTTTAATTACTTTCAGTTCTTTTACAAGTTATCGCTATTTCATAATCGACAGACACAGATAAAGAAAGTTTTCACGATCACAACTTTCTCGTCTCAGATGTTACCAACATTTTCACACACATATTCCTGTACTGCTCAGGTAACCTGCTAACGGCTCACGGTGAGCACACCACAGAGCTATGCAACGCACATGTGGCACGAAAATGTATCAGGGAGTCCGAGTGATTTGTAACAATTCCTGGATGATTTCCTCATTGATTCTGACTGTGGGTACGCAACTGTTCTCCTTAAGAGGGGTGTTGTTGGTAGCCGAGAGCTCTGCCCAAGTATACACATTGGAATTGTGTCGAGGATGTGTCAAGTTGCTTGTGTAGTCATCTCTTGAACCTAGTTGTGTAGAGTGCTTCTGAATCAGAGGACGAACTTTTCCCAGCTGCTTTTGTCAACCTGATTGAAGGCTAAGATCTGACATGTACACCAATTCATTGTTGCAACCAGTGACATATTCTATCTGGGGCTGTAAGTGCAGTTTTGTTCCTGTTCGGCTAGTGTACCAAAACTTACCAGTACCTGGGTGTAAAGTAGAATATTGAAAAAACACTGGCAAGTCCATGGCTTTGTGATTCCTCATTTATGTTGAACACGGGTGGTGGGAATTTGACTGACACTTTGTTCAGTGAGTAAAAATCGACTCAAAATTATTTGGATATATCTTTCTCCACTTGCACATTATACACACTGTTGATGGGTTCTACAGCATTGTCTCTTAACTTTTCCGATGTCTGTTCCTGTATTATAAGTACTGCTTTTTCAATGTACTGGAATGACTTCACTTATATGTGCAGGAATGACTTCAGTTAGATATGCATTCCAGATAGGGTTGGTATCGCATGTTGTGCTGCATTTTGTTGCAGGGAATCAACCTCATTTGACACTTGTTCAACAAAGTTTGCCTGCGTCACTTCACGGAACTGTTTTGGAACATTGTTTTGGTGTTTGTCAAGCAGGGCTTCTGGCCAAAGTTCTGGTCATGGGCAGTCTAGGTCATGGGTAGGGACAGGAAAATTTCGCGAATTCAATTACCTGCATGCTAGAATCCATTGTACCATGCATACTCGAGCCCCGTCTATTCGTTCATTGTCTGCTGTTCCAGTAAGTAGCAGCTAGTGGTAAAATTGGCGGGGCCCGAGTATGCATAAAATAGTTGATTCTAGCATGCAGGCCATTTAATTCGCGAAATTTTCCTGTCCCTAGTCATAGGTCGTCAACATACTTTCAATGTATACAACCTACACATATGTCAATGCTTATGTTACAATTTGACAATCATTCACAATTTGACAATCATGGGAGCCCAAAGAAGAAATCCTCGTGTACATTTGCTACAAACAGAACTTGAGCCAACCTTCAGAGTAGTCACAGTGATAAATGTAGTGCCTAGGGTATCACTGATACCATCATGTGTGGCAAGGCTCAATGTGCTAAGTTTTTCAGACAATCTCACCTTAGGACACTAGTAGAGCATTTTTGCTATATGTGTGGCTGTATTCAGGATGTATAATGTGAGAACATCACATTTTAGGACAATAACAGCCACAATGTTAGGATCTATACTTGTAACAACAAGCTATATATAACTTCATTGAAGAAAACAAACATTAACCTGTAACCTAAAAAAAATTCTGCCAAGTGCAACGTGTGCATAGCAGTGATATTTTGGAAGCTTGGCAGATATGAATCCGACAGGAAAGTAATCATAAGCTCACAACATTAAAATTTTAGTACACTTTATTACTTTATTCACAGAAAAAAATACATTTGCCCAAAGCCAGGTCTGCAAAATGAGGTTATGCTGTCAGTTGGTAAGCAAAGTAGGTTTGGCATTAATTAGTGGCATTTATGAACTTCATTTCAACATAATTTACATTTTTATGCTAAATATCAACTGAAACAGGTTTGGCATTAATTAGTGGCATTTATGAACTTCATTTCAATATAATTTACATTTTTATGCTAAATATCAACTGAAACACCATTAAGTAAGACAAGTATGCACATTTTCATGTAAAACGTAATTGTCAGGTAGGCAAGTTACTTGAATATTGTGTTTTATTTCGTAGTTATCAAAGTGCACCAATAAAAAAAATGAATATATTAAGTAAGTTAACACATTTTTGACGACCTTAAAATTATGTATTTTTAAATATGTATTAAAATCAAAGAAAAATACTTTAAAAAGTGAAAGTGATAATTAAATATAACCAAATATTTAATTAAACTAGGTAACTGCTGTAAATAAAATAAAACTTTAGTTGAGTCATATTGTTGCTGCTGTTGTAGCAATACTTATTTGGTTACTTCATTAAGTACAACTTGGTCTAAGTAATTCTTAGTGAAGTAGAGGTTTATGAATACATTATTGAGATAAAGTAATGCTTGAAGAATAAGCAATACTTAATGAAGTATTACTTATCTGCCAAACAAGCCTTTGACTATGAATTCCACTGTAGGATTGCTAAAGATAAAACAAAAGGGAGGTGTGGAAGGTGTCAATCCACATATGGCCCTAGATTGTGTCAGGCATACTGGAAAATGTGTGCAAAGTGCGGCTTGATCAACCATTTTGCTAAATTGTGCAGGGTGAAAAATTTTTAAGTTGTAAATAAATGTGATGTTTCGAGATCAGATGAAACTTTATGCTGTGGTAGTGTTCAGGTATGCTTGAATGTTAATACTAAGAAAGGCAAAGGTAGGAGTTGCAAACAAACAGGTCTTGACAACTTGGCATACCTCTACGAATGGCACTTCTTAAGATTAAAAAAAAAGTGAATTGTCAATTAAAAGTAAATCACACAAATGTCACATTGAAAACACTGAATGGTATTGGCCAGGTTAAACTATGTTGTGAAGTAAAAGGTATAGAGGCATACATAGACTTCACGATAGTTGATTTAGATGTGGTGCCATTTCTGGATTTGCCAGGATGTCTACCACTAAGCTAGGTAAAAAAGAATCCTGTGACACAAGAAACTGTAAGACAAATTTGTTAATGAAAACTATGATGTATTTCAAAAATGCAAAGTACTGATTGTGCTGACCAAGTGTACAAGATTCCCAGGCAGGTGACACTAGCAGTGAAAAAAAAAAAAAACTCAATGAACTTGTTAGATTTGTAGAAAAAGTGTTATAAAGAAGGTAGACAAGGTTTATGTTAAAGGTGGATCAGCAATCTGGTGGCGCTTGAAAAGGCATATGGTTGTGTGTGGATCCCTCTGATCTGAACAGGGACATTATAAGTAGTGCCAAATGTAAGGGAAATACATGTGTAAAAAGAGGCTGGCAAAAAGGTTTTTCACTGTATTTGATCTGAGAGAAGGGTTCCATAAGGTTTTTTCCGATAACGAATTTTCTCTAAAATGTTGCTTTTCTCGTCTATTTGGTACTTCACTGGTACCTCAGAATGCCATATGGTATCTATAGTGCTGCAGAAACTTTTAAACACTTTGACGCAGTGTCCAGTGAGAGTGAGATAGGAATGGAGCTGCGTTGGAATGCTCTGGGCGCCACCCGGTTAAGCGTGTAGCCGGGAACACGAGGCTCGATGGGTCACCAGCGCACACCTGCCACCAACACACTCAGCGAACACCTGCCGCGACCAGGCGCAACTCCACCTGCTGGCCTGTGGCCTGGTACTACGACAGCTTAGTGTAAAATTATTTTTCAGTCATTCCTGAAAAGATTTTTCAGACATTCCTGAAAAGATTTTTGAGACATTCCTAACATTGTGATTTATTTTGATGACTTGATGTGCATGGAAGAAAGTGAGAAGTCGTGATGAAGCAGTGAGCTGTGTACTGGAATGAGCGAGGACGTTAAATTTTAATTTTAATAAAGATAAACTTCAGTACCAATAAACTGAGGTTAAGTAGTATTTACCTCTAAAGAGACTTAAAGTTGATCCAGAAAGAGTAAAGGCATTGGCAAAAATAGGGTCCTCAACATGTACAAAATAACTGCAGAGGGTAGTTGGTATGTTTAATTACGTGAGGAACTTTATCCCAGGAATGTCACAAATAATGGCACCACTCTTCTGCTGAGAGCAGAAATTACATGCTGCCGACCCATCAGAAGAAGTTTGAGATGCTGAAACAAAAGACCAGCACCATTACTGCACTATTTGACCCCAAACTAAAGATCACATTACAGTGTAATGTCTCGCATGGTAGTTTAGAATGTTGTATGTTTCAGAAAGATCCAGCCAACAGGGGTTTGCAGTTAGTAACAGCTGCATACCGCACACTTTATGAGAGCGGAAAGAATTATTTGTGGACAGAGAAAGAGTTGCTTGCAATTTACTTTACACTCACAGAATTTGTCAACTTTATCTATGGACGTCATATTGATGTTGAAACCGATCACAAGCCATTAATTGCAATCATGGGGAAAAGTATTGCCAAAACAGGATCAGTTAGGGTTCAGAGGTTGAGATTAAAACTAAGTACTCCCTTAATGTTTATTATGTACCAGGTAACACCTACACTTTCCTGATGCTCTGTCCCATTCATGTCTGAAAGGAACAAGTGGGGATAAAGAAATGCTTGAAATGGTTCGTGTAGTAAGTGCACATATGTTTATGACTAAGGCAAAACAAGAACGGTTTTGAGAATAAACTTTTAAAGATGATGCACTAAAAGTCATGTTACAAGAACGTACAGTAAGAGTGTAAACCATTCTACAAACTTAAAGATTACTTTTTTGTACAAGATGGTCTTAGGCAACAAAATAGTAGTCTCTGAAACTCTAAGAGAATATGTGCTGAAAGTGGTTCATGAAGGACACATTGGGGTTGCAAAAACACAGGCCAGGAATCTCGGGAGACATTGAGAGAGAGGTAAAGCAACGCCCCGCATGTAAAAACTTCAGGCCCTCCAACTACTACATACGACCATTAATCCCACATGAAGTTCTAAAACTGCCATACATGAAAGTAGATTCAGACATTTTAGAGGTGTGTGATCACAATTGCCTTAGTCTCATTGATTATTTCTCCCACTTGTTAGATATTTGTCCCATGTTGAACAAAAGCTCAAAGTCAGTCATAAACAGAATGCAAAATTTATTCAATCTACAGGATTTCCCTAAAGACCTAGTGGAAGATAATGTTCCTTTTCCATCTTACAAATGTTGAAAGTACTGCAAGTATGGAAATAATTTTAGAAAGAGTAGGTAGCTCGTATTACAACCACAGCAATGGAATGGCAAACAAATCATTTGGAATAGCTAGAAAGATACTACTGGAGAGTCAATTTGAGGGCACAGACTATAGAGACCTGTTGCAAGAACATAGCAGTATCCCAGTGACAAATATAGGACTCTCTCCAGTGCAGATGCTATTAAACAGGTGCATCTGAACCATAGGCGCAACTAGAACGAACATTTGGGGAGGGCACAATTTTGTGAATACTGTTATACTCAAGCTACCCCTACCTGTAATCAGTAACTGTTATATATTGACTTGGGAAATTCTGTTGTCGAAGTTGGTAGTGTGTGTTGGAGTGTGTGGATCTTTTGTCTTGTGCGTAGTCGGGCGGAGTAGTGAATAATGTTCGGGGATTAAAGAGTGCATATTTGAAATGAAATATTGGAGTTATTAATTTCTGTGTATACAACAATTGGCGACGAGGATGGGATTACAATTAATTGGTTACTGTGCTAAGTAAGGTGTTGCAAGTGAAACCACCTAGCTGGATAGTGACCAGTCATGAGGTATGATGCATGCTTGAAAATTTAAGGTTAGGCCTACCACTA
>PNEQ01082842.1:17874-52731 GCA_003012365.1 Medauroidea extradentata | reverse complement strand
AATGAAGCAGAACTGCAGACGTGCACATAAGGCACTGGAACAAAGTGGGGCAAAATTCTTTTCGCGAAAAGTTCATGTCTCTAGTAACAACACATCTGCTGCCATTGAAGATAGGTGAACAAAAAGTGTTAATTGGCTAGTGGATTTTTCATGTTCATTAACCTTCTGCGCGTTTGTCTAGGATGTACAGTTATGACAATCTGTAATCCTACTGGGTAACAACACACCTGCTACCATGGCAGATAAGTGAACAAAAAGGGTTAATTGGCTAGTGGATTCTTCATGTTCATTAACCTTCTGCGTGTTTGTCTAGGATGTACAGTTATGGGATTTTCAACCGTACTGGGTAACAATCCACCTGCCACCACGGCAGAAATGTGTACAAAAATATTTAGTGATCAGTGGATTGTTCATGGTCATCACTCTATGGCGCAAGTTTTATGAGTATACATCCTGAAAATGTTCTGCCCCATAGAGCGTCTCATGCTAATATTGCAGTACGGGATTATACTCACTTTCTAATTCACGATAACTGCCGTTAGCACCGTCCTTGTTTCGGTGCGGGCTGCTGCCAAAAATACCAAAAATTTTAAATTGTAACTTATATCATAACAAGTGTTTGCAATATTTTTTGCAAGTTTATTATTTGCGAAGTCAACGATTTTGAACTTGGTTCTGTTTCCATGAATCCTTAAATGTACCATATCATAGCTTTAATTTAAAACAAATTCGTATCCAGATTTTATGGTGTGTAATTTCATATATCTGGCCGCCAAAGAAGAAATCTGAACGCAAATTTTTGTTAGTTTTACAGAGATTTTTTTTTCTAATTTTGCGTGCGTTTTCTAACAAATTAAAACACAGAAAAGTTGGTCAGTGTAAAACATTTTTGTTATTGATGTTAGATGGGGTATGTAAGCGGGAAATTAGTTCGTAATGAGCTGAATTTATTTTTAAAAGTAACAATACCGTAATAGCTTTAGCCGTTTTTTTGTTTCTAGCTGTGAATTATTTGGCATATTATATCATGCGCTGACTATGAGATTTTATCTGGAAAGGTTAATAAATAAGATGTAGGCTTCCTTTAGTCCGAAGTTTTCTTCGTCCTGTGTCGTAACAGGTTTAGAAGTGTAACTACAGTGTCTCGCAGCAATGCGATTCGTTGCGTATGGTGACTTATTTCGAAACCAAATTTCGTGTGTTTTTTGCTAACATTTATTTGTATCGAAGGCAAAACAATTTAATACACAGTATAGGAAGTATACGAAATAGGGAGCGAAACAGTGTGTTGATCTTATTCCAGTATTTTTCATATACTATTAACGAATTTGGGAAGCTTTAGAAGTAACAGAAGTAAGAAACGAACCATGTACGCTTCTAGGAAGGAACAACAGAAACACAGTACTTCAAACTTACATGCAAAATTGAAATTATAAAGGAAAGGCAAACTATTATAATTTACATAAACAAATTTAAGACCGTGACCCCTCATTTTTACTATTTGTACGATAGTATTTATTTTTAATAATAAAGTAGAGCAAATATGTAAATAAATTTGCCAACAAATTCTTCTGGAAGGGTTTACAGTGACGTCTAACTTTTTTCTTGACACAACATTTGCTTTGTTTCTGTTAGTTAATTAACTGAGAAAAATTTAATTAATGTCATAATTAACTTCAACTTTATGTTTCAGTCTTAAAAAACTACATAATTCCTACATAGTAAACCAAATTAAAATAATACTAGAAAATAGATTGTTTGATATTTGCTATCGTTTAGGTTTAAATGATTACACTGAAAGAAAAGTTCTGTTGTAGGTACCATAATACTGTTAAAATAGGGACAACAGTCCAGTTAGGTTGTTGGTACAATATAAATTGCTCCTCCAATAATGTGTTCTGTAGAAGTAACAATATGTTCTGTAAATGTAAGATGATATTTTGTTCTTTCTACAAAATAATCTGTTACTGCTACATAACATATTGTTGTAGTAACAATACAAATAGTACCGACAACCAAACTGAAATGTTGTCCCTATTTTAACAGAAGTATGGTGCCCATAACAATACTATTCTTTCAGTGTATTATCACAAAAGTAGTGGAAATGAGTGACCGTGTCTAAGTTGGCATCACGGCATAACATTTATTTACTCTCTTTTGTTTGGTAAGGTCTCCCTCTCCCACTTTAAATGTATTCTTGGCAGACTATAAAAGTGACAAAAAACAAACACACTTTCCAGTTCCCACGTGACATTGGGTTTGAATTATCGATTTCATAACAATCAACACTACCCCAACCACGTCTGTCTTCAGATAGATGCTACACAAATGGACGAAATCTTTCGTTTTGTCAGCATTAACTATAATGATTAAAAGGTATGTGACAGTAAATATTTATTTATTAAGTGTCTGTTATTATTCATCAAATGAATTAATATCAGTTGAGTGTGTGAATTGTTTCTTATTTTAAAGTAACATAACATGTCTTTAATGGCTTATTTTGAAACGTGATGTAAAAAAAATGGTTAAATCAAATAAAAAATATAATATTTGAAAACTCAAAAGTATGAAGTACTCGGGGGAAGGGTTGGGGTTTGGTTTGGTTGGTAGCGTAAGATGTTAGGAAGTAAAATTGGCGGGTGAAATGTGGAGTGGCGCGCCGGGGTGAGTTCTAGCCCAGGGCGCAAACTAGCATAGTTACGTAGTGGTGGCTGCACGTATGTACTGAGCAGCCCCGGAGAGGACCACTCCTCAAACGACGGGTCAACGAGTTGGTTGCATAAGTGCCTGGGAGCAGGTCTGGACAGCCTGAAAGGGGTAAGGGTAGTGCCCTGACTGAAACCAGGGGGTGACTGAGTCGAGAGATGCATGTGGACTGGCGAGTTCCTGGGATGGGTTTATCCTAGGTTCTCCTCGTTTGCAAGTGCACTCCCACTGGGAGTTGGATTCGTGGCGCATTGTAGTGCCCTGCTTGGGGATTAAGTATTCCCAGTTTCATGTTAGCCCTGCCAAGTGCGATTCGAGGGAGCGTGATCTCTCTCTGGCAAGAGGTAGGCTTACTCTTGTCGGCATAAAGCGTGCTGACCGATTAAACCCACTTGGTAGGTGCGGCAGTTGGCTTGCCAAACAACGTCGACAGGTAAACGGAATATTTGCGACCACGGGAGATCAGTGGTCACAAACGTTTAGCGGTCAGCTATACTTTCATGATCATCCAACTACATTGCATTTATCAGGAGTGTTTAGTTCTGTGAATCTGCCGTCCTACCTGTTGTCAACCCACCTGCCAATATGAGAAATATTCTTTAGTACTGATTTTCTATATCTCTGCTTCTCCTGCAGCTATGCGCCACTCACATATCAAAACTTACATTAACAATTGTGGAGACAGATATTTCATACATAACATTTTTGGAAGAACATGTAGAAATAGATCACTTTACTGTGAAACATCCACTAAATATATACATACAGAGTGGCGATGAATTCGAAGGACAAACCGCGGGAGGTGATTCCTCAGCAGTTTATAAGCACAAAATATGCAAAACTTTGTATGCAAAATTAATATTTACGATGAAATAAGACTTTGAAGTTTGAATTTGTAAACGATATTTTCACAAAATATGTGAAATTAAATTACTTGGAAGGACAATACTCTGAACATTGTTTTATGTTATTAGGCTCTTCTAATCCTTTACAAATTCTGGTAAAGACCTTCTCCCCTTGTGAAAAAACAGGGGTGGCCCCACTCTACTTACGTACAAGTTTTGAAGCAACGGGGAATTAGAATATTTTATGACAGTTTATTGGTCTGTGTAACTTATGTATAAAAAATGGCCCTCTTGTGCAATTGTCTAGGACCTATCGTTTTCGTTAAAAACGTGGTAAAGTGTTAGATGTACCGTTACAGAGCCTAGAACATAGACAATACTTCGTACGTGTGTGTTCCGTTGTTCTCAGCGCATAGGCGACGGTGAACGTTCACTGTGAACATATGTTAAATCAGCTCACCACAGCGAGTCCTTAAGTGCGTTTTGAACGAAAACGATAGGTCCTAGACATTTGCAACAAGAGGATCATTTTTGTTACATAAGTTACAGAGTTCAATAAACGTTCATCAAACATTTTAACTTCCTAATGCTGCAAAACTTGTACGTAAGTAGAGGTCACCACCACTGTTGATTTCACTAGGGTGGAAGTACTTTATCAGAATTTGCTACGGATTAAAAGCGCCCAACAACATAAAGCTATGTTCAGAGTATTGTCCTTCCAAGTAATTAATTTTCACATATTTAATTATAATAACGTTTCAAAATTCGAACTTCAAATGCTTATTTCTTCGTTATTATTAATTTTGACGCGTGGTTTTCTGCACTTTTTGTGCTTGTTATTTATTGAGGAATCACCTCCCGCGGTTTGTCGGTCGATTTCAGCCCCTCCCCTTCCCTATATATATATATATATATATATATATATATATATATATATATATATATATAGAGAGAGAGAGAGAGAGAGAGAGAGAGGGAGACAATGCTAGACCACGCGCAGGCGACGAGACGTCTTCATAGGACTGCCCCGTTTCCTTTCCACTGACACCGTAGGCTGTCTGTGAGGTGAGCAGCGGCCGTCACTGCTAAGACCTCCTTGAAGACCATGAACGTAGGCAATTATATAAAGTTGCCCTAACACTTGGATATGTTGCAGCATCCTGTCACATCCCCAAGCTATGGGAATGATCTGGGCGTTGTCGGGGATTAGTACTGTTGAAGATCGTGACAGCCGGGCAACTGAGTTGTTGTGACATTTAGCCTGTGTGCGTAAGTGGCGGAAATGACAGCGAAGACGTCTTTGATGAAGACGGCAAGGAGCGCTGCAGGATCAGCCCATCGAGTGAGAACGTTGCTATATTACAATTAAATTGTTGAAATTGGTTCTAAACATATAATCTATTAGTTACCAATATATGGAAATGCAATTTCAAACAAACTCTCTCTCTTTTTCTTTCTCTATTTCTATATATATATATATATATATATATATATATATATATATATATATATATATATATATACATAGACACACACGTGCATGTATAAACTGTATCTGTTATGATTTAAAGTTTTTGTCATATGACATCTTAAGACCCAATTTTCATCAAATAAAATTAAAAATTACGAATATATTTCTGTTTTATAATAGTAAATTTAAATATAAACAGATTTCAAAATCAACATTATACATTAATAGAATGTTACTTACGTACCTTCCCTCTTTGTAAAAGTAGTTGTGCTCAAAGTAAAAGTTTTCAGCTTTAAATTATTGAATCAAAATAACTAAAAATTTGTATTCACGAAAGACTACTTAATTCACATATTTTGAGCCGAAATTTTAAAAGGTAAATTTAATATAACACGTCATAATATAAGTATTGTTATCATCAATATCTTATTACTGATCAGAAATTCAAATCTGTACGGAAAATATATTTTGTGGCAACCACAAAGGTTATTTTTTTTTTGTATTTTTACCCTGCAAAATTTGTTCTGTTGCTACCACAAACGCATTTTATTATGTACACCACCAAAACATTGTGGCCACCACAAAATTAATTTGTGGTTAGTACAAAATTTTTGCAGAGAAAACTTCCTATAAAATGTTTCTTTCAGTGTAGCTTTTTATTACATCATGACGATGTGTTTTTCTGTATTCGTATAAGAATACGATCCTAATTTTAAATGAAACTAGTATATATATATATATATATATATATATATATATATATATATATATATATATATATACTCTAATTAAAAACCATATGTTTCATTCTGATAACTTGGGCCACTTATCTATTTCATATAGGCTAATCTTTGCCTAACGTATTTGATTGCTGATGGTTTTGTTCACTACGTTGCATTAAATTAAACGTAAACCAACAGTGCGGATTATAAGGGTTGTCGATGTGACACACGTTAAAAACTACACATTTTATTTATGACTAATATAGGAGTAAAAATTTTATTGGGTTTTCTGAAAGCATTGGAAAATAAAACGATAATGCATGCGTAGCATTGTGCCTTAAACTAAGGTAACTTGTCTGAATACAGTTAAGAAAATATCTGTAAAACCTAGGAAACGTAAGCGTGAATATGGTGTCAATTGCAATACTGTTTTAATAGTGAATTACGTAAAAACTACTCTTAAAGAACTGTCATAGAAATAAATAAATGTTATATTTACACAAACTAGTAAATGTGTTGTGTATTTAACTATTGATTTCACTTTCCTCTCGTGAAAATGTTTACTTCACATAGTTTTCTTGTAACATGCCAAAGTCAACATTTGTATGTCACAAAAACAACGAAAATTACCACACTAAGTGAAATATAACAAAATTGACTCTGACATTACATGTAGTGGGGTAGCGTACATGCTTTAAAGCAGCCGCGTTGAAATATTTATGCATTTAAGAAATTTGCTAAACATATAGAAAATTTAACAAAATATTTTAAAGTTACCCGTGACCTGTAATTAACTGTCAATTTTAGGAGCAGAGGAAATTGTACTCTAAAGTATCGTTTGTAAACTAGTTTTGATAGAAGTACCTCAGTAGTCTAAGATAATGGCAGTCCCAATAAGACTAGACTTTAATCATCCTCACCAAAGCCATTAAATTTCCAAAATAACCTCAAGTACTGATCAGAAAAACTAAGAAAAAATTTTACAAACATCTATTTCTGATTTCGTACGTCTTCAAAAGCTTAAACGAACCGATATTTTACTGACTAAGGTACCCCCAACATTCACCAATGTAAGCCAATGGGTCACAGTTACAGTTGCATATATTTATACACACATCTGGTTTTCTATTACCGGTTGCTTGCACTTGCGATGGTGTACGATCAAAGTTATTAGTTAGTAACTGCACTCACTGACAAAATATTAGACTATATAAAAGAACCCCAAAATTCCTCTGGAATAGTTTTGGGAAAGTATGGAAAGCTAAAACCAGAACGACTGAAGCGAGTATCAAAGCCGTGTTCTCCCACATGCAAGGCCAGAGCGTAACGCTTGCACCCCTTTACTTGATTTGCGTATATGATAACTCCCGGTTCAAACGTTACATCATAAGGTAGTGATATTTATTAATTCAGAATAACTAAAAAAATTCATTTTTTACGTTACTGCAATTTATACGTTTGAGACGAAGAAAGAACATTTCTGTATAATAAATCAGGTAATTCAACTTTCACGTCTAGCCATATTCGATACTTCTCTTCGAATCGTTCACATTACCTGCTTCACTTATTTCCAGTTACAACAAACAGTTTTCTTCTACTTTTACTAAAACTGGCTGTCAGAAACGGTAAAGGATAAACAAAACAATAATCATCTTCAACTCACTGACTAGCAGCGGCTCGATTTACTGGATAGCTGATGCGCAACACTCCCACGCATATTATCTACGAATTCTCGTAAGCGTGCAAAAATGCGCAGCTGAAATTTTGTACACTGTTTACCTATACATGTAGTTACATTTTGACGGTAGAATGAACTGCCCACCTATTTCTCTTTCTTTTTTTATTTAAGGTTTAACAAATGTTTAACTATGAAAACGTGCGTTTCTTTTACACGTCACGACAAAGTTTAAAGTGAACAACAATCTATTTTCAAATCAACAGTTTAAAGTTAAATTTGTACTTTTTAAGAAAAAACATGTGTGGCCTAAAATCAACTATGGAACATACATTTTTCGTGTTGAATTTGTGTATTTTGCTGCGACAAACCGGGGAGCAAAATTCTGTCACACTTCTGTTTCTTTGTAAAATCCCGGAGATGCAAATAATAAACTGATTTCGTTAAAAGTTTTCAGAATTGTAAGTTAGATACGAGAGAATAAAATTTATTCTACTTTAATTATCCTATCTGAAAGTTGGATTTTCGGAATTCTGGCACATACAAAGCCATTCAGACAACTGTGTGGCAGCGGAACAATTGAACGTGTTTGGGTGGTGCATTTGCATGTGAGGGAGGGACGAGCAGATTGGACTATTTCTGCAAATTCTAAGATATTTCTTAAAAGAGGCATTATAAGTGAAAAGTGATTTATACAAGCTGAGGACTGTTTTGTGTGAAGGAGGCAGACATTGATACTTATTAACATTAATTGCAACTAATATCAATCTGTATATTGGTAAGTGGCATATACAGATGTGTTGTGTATTATTATTTTATAATATTTTATAAGGCTTTGGAAAAAGTAAAAACTGTAATTTAATTAATAAGGTTCTACTTCCCGAACGAACCTGGCTGCCTACGTCATTCAACTTGTAACACTATGTTAAGTAAATTGAAAACAAATAATTCGTTTTTATTTAAAAAAAACATAATTATTTTACTTAACAGCAGTCTCATTCACTATATTTTGAACGTTATGTGACTGCAGGTGTAATCTGAACATTTAATCACTATCTATCAGCTCTGCAGCCATTTTTGTAACAATGTACGTAACAGTATTTTGCAACGCGTTTCAGAAAAGTTTTTTTTTTTATGTTTGTTAAAGTCAGTATGCTCTATTAGTTTCTCTATTCATGAAAATATCTTTTTCATATTCAGTGGTATTTCTTTTTTTGGTAATTACGTAGTTTCATGACTAATTTAACTGTACATTTCTTACCTTCCGTTAAAATATTATTCCATAATTTCTTTGCAGTGTGACTATAACTACCTTCTCCACCGCTGTTTTTTTTTTCAGGCTGCCAGCGCTTGGCGATCCATTTCTGGGTCGTGGAGTGTACTTCAGTTCGCTCTCCCATGGCGGTAAGTACGTACAGACAAACATCACGTGAGTTCTTTTATGTTTGTACACCGCCAGTCTTGGGCTGCTAGCCAATATTACAGTTATTGCTGGTTAAACATTACGAACATTTTCCCGTTTGATGGATTATCTCTCAACTGCACAGAAAATTCTTGATTTTATAATTTCACCAAACGCTGTTCAACTCTTACATGTTACATTAATAGTAATTTCCCACAAATAAAATACGTTCTGGTTCCATAGTTTTCGAACACGCGCCTGTAAGAGCACCCTTTTACTATTTTCGCTTCTTACGAAAGCAAAAACAATTAAAACGATGCGAATTAAATAATTAAAAGTAAAAGAAAATGCCTTAAGTTGCAGAACTATATATTTTCCATTCCACGTAAACATAATTTTTTTAAAAAATATTGGTACCAAAATATATGCAAATTATTGGGTTCATTAAATTTTTTTCTGATAGAAAAAAAATTACGTGAAATTACAAATGTGTCATTCTACAGCTTAATACATTTACTTTCACTCTAAATTATTTCATTTATGTCGTTCGAACATTTTTTACTATCGGTTCGTAGAGAAAATAGTTTCTTCGCGACTTTGTCGGCGGCTTGTACGAAAACTATGGAAACGAAAATTGTTTTATTTGTTGGAAATTACTTCTAATGAAATGTGTAAGAGTTGGCCAGTGTTTGGAATAATGTCATAATTAGGAATTTTTGTTACTGAGCATCCTTAACACGCTTTTTTAAGGTGCTGGTTGTTGTTAAACATTATTCCACCATCTTGCTGCACGAGGGGCTGGAGTCGGTGATATAGAAACTGTTCCGCTTCTGTATCAATGCTCGTTCTCAGATCTGCCCACTGAAGCTGCACTAAGAGAAGTAATGCGTTTTTAGGAACGAAATTTTTACTAAGAAAGGTATAGTGAGGTAAATCATGTTTATCTAACGCACTTTTAAACCCTGATTAAATCACTTCCATTGCTAGGAAAGGAAATCAAGTTAAAAGCCCCTGTGTTTATTTTTGTAATTTTAAAATTAATTATTTTTTCTAATTTACTTAAAAGTGAGAATTATCTGTTTTATTTTTCTGCGAAGTTAAAAATTTTTACCTATTTGAGTAATGAATACTGGGTATTATATGAATGTGCTGTAAAGTTTACGTTTGATGCCACACTGAATACATTCTGTTTGGTGCTATTCTTGTCAAGACGTAATTTAAAAGAGCTGAAACTACTTATAGGACATCTTGCTGGTAAAATAGTTTCTTCGACAATTCTAATACAACCCCTGTAACACCAAGCAAAATGCTACACTAAAAAACTGGAATTTAGGCACGTAAATTAATTCTCAGTGAAAACACTTTTACCATAAATTTCACAAACAGAAGTATCCTTGTGTGAGAAATACTGCAACCTCGTCCATAATTTTTTTTTAAAACGTCTATTATGTTGTTTCATTCAAAATATTTGATACAATCACACTGAAAGGAAACACTTTTTAAAGTAGCATACTTGTGTTCGAATAGGGACAACAGTCCAATTACCTGTGCTATGTGGGCTGTTCGTACAATAGTCTGATCTGTAGGAGTTACAACATGTTATTTGAAAGAATGATGCTTACTTCTCCTTCTTCAGAACAGATTGTTGTAAGAAGAATTCAAATATTGACGACAGCTAAACCAGACCTTAGTCTCCCAATTTTATCAGAAGAATGGTACATTTAACAGAAGTATGTTACCTATAACAACACTTTTAATTCGGTGTACCTATGAATTTGTCCCGTTGGGGAGTAATATTTAAACAATTATTTCATCATTTTAATCCGGTCGCTATACGATTGGTCAGCAGGGTCCTAAAATAACCAAAACGTACAAAAAACCACAAGAAACTTTCTGAATCACGAGTGGAAGGCATGACTTGCTCTGCAGTTTAAGGGCGAAGGTGTTGGCCAGACTGGTGAGCGAGTGATAGTTAACCGCAGTTATCTGAAGAACATGTCGCGAAAGGACACACGAGCGATAAGAGCGCGCAGATGTAGTCAGGTTACTTACAAAAACATACATTGCTGAGTGCGACAAACTATAAGCAATGAAAATTACTATGATTTTGTTATAATTACGGACAGTAAATTGTCGCGAAAAAATGTTTGTACCATTTTGTTGCAATGTCATTCGTGCACGCATGCTGCTCTGTTTCATGGTAAGTGATTGGATTATTTAATTTACCCGCAAATTACAGACGTGTAATGTCACTGTAAACCTTGTTGTCATTACAGCAGTCACAAATAGACAACGACTCTGCACAAATACACACAGATAATAATCATAAAGCGGCTGAGAGGTTTTGGTCAGCGCTTATCATCGAGGTCTTCAGCGCTGGTGAGGGACGACATGAAGTGATGTATGGAGCAGCGCCGGAATGGAATGGTGGGGGAAACGGGAGATCCCCGAGAAAACCCACCGACCAACGGCATCGTCCGGCAAGATTCCCACATGCGAAAATCCGGGGGCCGACCCCGCCGGGAATCAAACCTGGATCGCATTGGTGGGAGGCTAATGGTCTGACCATTCGGCCACCGCGGCCCCTAATAATCATAAAGTAAAGCTGCAAATGTACACCGACGGCATGAAACAATGTGGTGCGAAAAACTTTCGCGAATACTCCGGTCCCTAGTTATAATATTCACCATCACTCTATCGTTTGCGGTCGTCACAATACCGTGTCTCAACACTCATTAACTTCTGCTCGTTTAGATATTTTTACATTCTCTAGAAAATACTTCGCACAGTTTTTCCAGTCTGTTTCTTATCAGACCGTTGTGAATGACACAGAACTCGAAAAACAAATCACGATATATTTGGTCTGTAATAAAATCATGGTATTTTACCCGCCCTTGGGAATATTTAGGAATGTTAACCTTGTAAATTTATGAGAACAAGTTTAGAGTAATGCATATATAGCACTCATGACGCATTATTATCGGTTGAGCCTCCACGCTCTTAAAGGGCTTGTTTTCACCCAATGAATTCGAGTCTCCGAAATTTCAGTTATTGAATATCAGAGGAAGATAAACTTCAAAATGGTGTTTTTATAGTGATAAAAGTATCACTTTTTAACTATATTTCTCGACGAAAATGTTTGAAATATTTTTCTCGAGTAACGAATTTCTGAAAAACTACGTCAAATGCCAAAATCTCGTAGGCCTACATTTAATTACAGCGCAATATATCACTCTTCACAAATGCATCATTCTGGGAAAATAGCTGTTCATAAAGTTGGTAAGTATTACTATTTAATATTCTGCCCTACTAAGGGAGAAAGCCTTAACTCCTAGGGATCAAATTTTACAGGACAGCAAAAAGTTTTTTTTATAACACTCACATTTTTGTAAATGATTTAAATGTTTTCTTTTATTATGACATTTACATATTTGAAATTTATTTAGTGTTGCTTTTTGACTTCTTTCTTCAAAACAACAACTTGAGGCATTTATTCTCAGTACTACGCTAAATTTTGATTTTTAGGAATATTTTAATTATTTTTTTACACAGACAACGACTAGTTATAAGCGGATTATCCATAGTGAAAATACGGATGTTGGTACCAACTATTTAAATATAATTTTTTCCCGAATTTTGGGTTAAGGCTTTCTTCCTTAGTAAGGCAGTATAGTTGTTTTTATGGATTTTCCACGCCATCTTTCAACACGTGTAGATTACAATTAGCTTTTTCAGCGTTTATTTATCTCCGACACACACTTAGATACAGGCAATATGGTAAATAAATTAACACTCAAAATAATTATGTATAAATTTAACAGGATTCTGAAAACAAATATAAAAAGAGGAATCGCAAAAAAATAAATTGTTCTGAAACTTGTAAGCAAAAAAAAAATCCTAGCCTAATGCATTTGTAATTAAGTGTTTACGACACCGTAATTTGAGGACATCGATTTCAGCACAACAATCTATGCTTTAACGAATTCGTTACACTGGCGTAATATTTGCAAAAAAAGTGATAAAACCGGTTATACAGGATTTCTCTTATTGCTGTATTAACTTGCGAACTCTTATTGAATTCAGTAACATATTTCAGAGTTAATTTGTCTTGAATGCCCTCTTAAAACGAATAGTTTTATTTCTTGAGGTAAACACGTCCCGTTTTTTTTAACGCTGATATAAACTCGCCCGTATAGGCGTTGACTAAATTGAGAAAATCCTAGATTATCTGGTATATAGTAATAACAAGAAGAACAGAAATAAACAGGTCGAACTATAAGTGTCATAGCACAACATAATTCTGAAATTATCATCTGTCGCCATGTGCCACATTATATGCAAAAAAAATTGTTTAGTATGAAAACAGCCACGCGCTACAAATTTACCAGAAATTTCGAAGGACAATGATTTTATATTCAAAATTACTGGCTTTTGTAACTTGAAGGATTTTGATAGTATAAGTGCCTAGGAAAACTTTTCATGGTAGGCCTATCTTGAAAATAACATTGTTGTGCACAATTTATAGCCTCCGACATACATTTTGGTAGAATTAAGATTATATATAGTTATTTATAGGCCTAAATACAGAATGTTCAAACATTCAGCGCCCAAAGTAATAGAGAAGATTGAGACAAATAGAGATATTTTTCGCCAAGTAACCATACGTCGGAAGCAAAAAGTATAGGAGTAAAACGGGTGTGATTGAAAAGACTCCATGAAAGTGTATTCCAGCCCTGTCAACTCAGAGGAGGAATTAGTACGGATTCTTGTGGCGGTCATATATGTATGCATATATATCACAAAGAATACATTAATAAACGTTTAATAATTGTTTGTATGTAAAAGCGAAGCAAGCGAACAGTTTACGTGAAGTGTGATAATCTAGTGGTAAGGTGCGTGGCTTATATTATGAAGGGTGTATGTAATTCGTTTCTTGCTGTTTCCAATTTTTATCACTCAAAATAACTCTACGAACATTATTTCTTGGACATTTACTGCACAAAGAATTTATGTTATGATTAATATAAAATAAATAATTTATTTAATTTTTCATATTGCAAGTCTTAATAAGCAAGGGGTGTAATGTTATAAACATTTTATTTTCTTTATAGCCTTTGTATTTTACAAATAATAACAATAGCAATTAATTTTCCATTTTTTTTCTATAATTATATATATATATATATATGCATTCATACATACATACATACATACATACATATGCATATCAGAGTAGGACGCATTTCACAGAGCCTGCAAGCAAAGTTCGATTATTAGGATTAATTACTGTACCGAAGATTGCGATGTGTAGCAGTGCACATGTGATTGGAAACGCTGCAGGCTCTGTCTAGAAATACGTATCAAAATTCGAAAGGTTGCGGGTAAAAAATCCGCCATGGTAAAAGATAGAGGCTAGCAAGCTGTTTATATTTTACGACAATTTTTTGCTCTTCGCGCATGAGACTGGTTACCAAATAAACGAGAGAAGAAATTCACACGGGGAAAAAAAAAATATAAAATTAGTAATGTAGGATTCCAAAACACACGCCGTGAACATTCGTGTGACGTTCCGGTTTACATTACGGTGGTGAGTCAGGTTAACGTTGGCGGAAAATATTTAATGTAGAATATGCCACGTATAGCCGGTTCGGAATAAAGTGAGCACTCAATTTCTATTTTCAGCAAATTCGTATCTTTCCGCACGTAACGGCTAACGACGGGAAATATCTAACCTCTATGGACACGTCACTTGATTTGCGCTTGTAAGATAAATTGTGTAGTCGGTAGGAACCTATATAGTTTGAAAAAAAAAATATTAGTTATATAAAATACAGTTATGTCGCTTTCGGTTGATTTTGTTTCCGTATTGCTTATTTAAATAGTAAAATACACGGAAGTATATTGCTTAATTTCACTGTCAACCATGCAATCAGTAAGGATATGATCGGTAATATTCAGTTATATGCAGTAACGGGCTAGAAGTGCGGAAGCGGCAAAGACAATAAGGACGACTCAACCCGTGTATCACACCTCACCCTAGCCTCTAGGCGCAAGTCCCTGAACTGGTTTGCAGTCTTCTCGCCAACAACTCGCTTCCGTGTGCCACTATAATCTTAGGACGTAATATTAAAGTTAAATGTGTACTGTACACGCCTATAAATTTTTAATGATCCTGTACTCTAATTTGCATACGTAAAAATAAACGCAAAAGAAATTAAAAAGTGACAATATTCACCGTTTTCGCACCTAGATAATATGCTTTACTGAATAGCGGTGAACCGGAAATGGGTATACATACACACATTTAACGTTCTTCGAATCCTATTCCTGAGCTAATGTCACGCGCTTTGAAAGTTTTCTAATAACCTTGTAACGGTCGAAGCTATACGGGAATTTATAAAATCATCCGTATTCCATGCATCTGTTAAAAAATTATCTCAATGTGACGGTCGAAGAATCTTTCAACACGTAACTTTATTTCTGTATTTGTAATATTTGTTTCGTGATTCTTTCTTGAATATTTCGAACACTTGCACGTTCAGTTTATTATTATTGTAATTTCAATAATGTCAAGGTTCACACGTTTTTCGTGCCTATTTGCCGTATTCGTCTGTTATCAGCAGATTGGCCTGATACCAAGCAAGATAACTAGCAGAACATCGAGACGCCGTGTCGTGATTAGTTGGACGCTGGAAGACTTAGTTATTATGACTGTACACATTACACTGAAATTTTGTACAAACTGTAATAATAGATTGTGTAACTATGCACATACCTGATGGGGCACACATATAGGTGTATTACTTACAATATAATTTTCCTATAGTGTATCTACGTGTCGCAGCAAAAATTCCATTCATATTTGTAAAGTTACCAGTTTTTTAATCATTATTTGTAATTTATGCTTTTAGTAAATTTCACGTCCCATGAAATAGCAACAGTCTACAGTAACTACTCTAAGCTTTACCATCTGGCGAAACTTTCATCCACAAAATGACCGTATTTCGCCAGTTTATCAATGTGCGTTTACAAACAGAAGATGCATAAACATTTTATACAATTTATTTTATATTCATCAGTGCTTCTTTGTTATTTAATCTTATGTGCTTTTAGAGATATTTCACATACGTATAAATTTTGAGTGCGTCAGGAAACTTTGTTGCACCCATTGTATTGCCAACCCAACGTCGTAACCACCAGACCACAAGTGTAACGTGATGCTCTGTTTATTACGTATGTATAATAGTGCATTTAACTTCAACTAGTTGGTAAAGTGTCAAATTTTTGGCAATCGATTTGTAAACAAACTGCCGTCGTTTAACTAGATTTTCGCTGAGTAATTCAGTAACCGAACTCTGTTGAACTTTAATAGCCTTGGACAGCTTACCTAGTTTTCTTATCTATAGTGTATGCAATCTGCGCAGTATTCGCATCTGAAATATGACCTCGAAGTTAACACTAGCTATTTTGTACATTTTGAATTTTAGTTTTAAACTTTCTTAAAATTGTTGTGATTAATACTTGTGTATTTATTTACTAAAGAAATATTGTAAAGCAGCTATTTAAAAATACTATTAAGAGATGCTAATGCGAATATACGTAATTATTGTAACCGTTAAAAATACTTTATATAACAAAGATTCAACTTACATAACAGCGTTGTAACTACAGTACCACAAAAAGCCAACGCCAGTTGAAAAAATTACATTACAGTGATGTTCTTATTTATACATATTTAAAAAAATTATTTATCATGTGCATTTTGGTTAATAAACGTAAAAATTAGGCATTTTTAAACAGGGCTGTGCAGTCTTAAGTAAGATATTGGGAACATCTGTGTACAATTACACTTAATGCAGTTTATGAAAGTCCAACTACATCAACTTAAGAAATGTATTCGTAATTTCCTACTTCTTGCTCACAAATAATGATATAATTCCTACGGCAGAGCACACTGTTTCCTGCTTCAAAAGTATGGCTGTTTCAAGGACTTATATTTAAACACATTTTAAATTTTTTCCTTCGTTGAACAGATTGGAAGAGCAGAGCATTGTCAATAAAGTCCGACTGTCGTATCCTTGAAAATCCAGTGCAGAAAGTCACCTGTGCTGATTTCTGTCAGCGCCGATAAATCTAAAACGTCCGTAGTTAACGAGTATGTCTGGATAGTTTTGTCCTGTATTTTACAAAATTTCGACGAGAATTGTTCCAGCAGTGTACACGTGTAGGAGAGAAGCGAAGTAACTAGGCAATTGTTTTAATGCAATGCTCCCCTGTCTGTTCTGTTTTTTGCCGTTATTTTTTTAGTCCTATACGAGAGCAGAAATTAATATGTCTCATTGGGATATTTGTTAAAAATTGTTTTCACAGTGTTGCCTAATTTATTTTAAGACAGTATCTATTACGGCATTAGCCAATTATGTAAATAACGAAATATTTGTTAGTTCAGCTGTTTAAAGAACCCCAATAATTTTGTTGCGCCTGAAAAAATTAGCTGCCGCAGCAAAACAAAATTAACAAACCTGTCAAACATAGTTGTGATAACTATTTTCGTTTATGTTTAAAGATATAATTGCTGAAAAAGAGTATAAACACGGTGACAGTGTCTTAAAGGTCCGGATATCCGCAGGGAAACACAGAAGGCGACGTTGCAGGACGCACATATGCGACTGTAAAGGTTATCTCTAGGCGCGTTGTGGTTAGCGAAGGGAAAACCAAACCTCCAGAATCAGAGGCAAGCGGAAGCTTGCACGTGTTATCGTATGCAGTATTGTAAATTGCGCTTCACAACTTGGAATACTCATAGTTAGGGGCAGCGATTTTTGGTGACAAGGATTTGCACAAATTAGTTTCAATGCCTTACGTGCACAGCAGCAGCTCTACATCATGGTCTAACTGTCCGCGTCTCGGAGTTCTACCCGCAAATCACATACATGTGGTGTCGCAGTCACTTTAAACTGATAAATTTACTCAAATGAGCAACGTATCTGTACTAATACATTCCGCCAATATAATCACCAAGGGCGTTCAAGTGGAAAAATTTCGTAATTTTATATTTGTACGGCATTGTGTTTGTTTTGCATACGTTACTTGTGACTTCATTTACCAGGTGTAAAAATTATTTTGCTCTCATAGTTTTCCCTTAGCGGCATGTGAAAGCCAACATTTGTAAGTTACCGGAACATGGTAATAACAAAAACCAAGTGAATTACTTGAACGAAATAATTTACACTGAAATGAGATATTTTAGGCCATATGATGAAATATTTAAAAATACTCAATGGAAATCATTTGTAATTTTTAAAAAAGTTCTGAAATTTTCGTGAATTAAATGACCTGCATGTTAGAATCGACATACTCAAGCCCCGACCATTTGTCCACTAGCTTCTGCTCAGTGAATCAGCAGACAATGAACGAATAGACGAGTCTTGAGTACGCATAGTACAATACAGGTCATTGAAATTGCGAAATTTTCGTGCCCCTACTTATATAGCAGCTACCAAGTTTGTTGTCAGAACATAAACCTTCAATCAGGTAATCGCAGTGATGACTCTAGCAGGTATAGTGCATATACATCTGAACACTTTTTGTGTTTCCTCTCACCGATGACCTGAACTACAAACATGATTATTTTGATCAAATATTCCCTGAGATCTTTCCATAAACTCTGTATGGCTTGCATTTAAGAAAATTAAGTTGCAAATTATTCTAAGTGTTAGATAATTGTAAAAACAGGTTCGATATTAACGCGAATTAAAAGCGTCACTGAAAACCACGACAGTTAATGTAATATGAACACTGAAAGCATAACAGTACATTTGTTTTACGTGTGCCACAGTTATGCAGTACGAAAAAACAACTAAACAAATGCGTCTAAAAATTGGTTTTGCAATTCCACCTCCTGAAAAATAACAGCTTTAATTGTTTAATTAATTGTGATTTTCTCGTGTTCGTATGTACAGCTGACTTTTAGGTGTTTTTCTACAGTTTCCAAGTGATAAGTTGTTGTTATGTCGAAAAAATGCATAAAATGTGTGAATACTGAAAATGTGGAACATTAGCAATACTGAATAGCGTCTCTACACAACAGGATGGTCGGATAACTTAAATAACGAAATGAAAAATGCAAGCTGTTATTTTCAAGAAAATATTTATACTTGTCCGAAAGAATCTTTCCAGATAAGAAAATCCTTGTTACGTCAGCCGTAGCAAATATTTTTCAAATAACCAATAGCATCACGTCTGCTGGTGCACGAGTATCTATTTTCTACATTACCGAGCAAGTTCGTCTCGATTTCTCATATGCAAATACGTGCACATATGTACGCCAGTATTTGTAGAACTTTTTAAAAATAAATTATTTATTAAAATCTATATCTAAGGCAATACATATTTTCAGTTTGAAATAAATTATTTTAAAAAATGTGTTTGGGCTGATTTCATGTATTTTTTCCCCCGTAGCAGATGTGTTACAGGTAAGACGACACTGAATGCCGTTATCTTCAAGCGATCACTTATTCGTTATTTTTTGAGATCCTTCGTCAGTATTCATTACGTTCTATTATAAAATAATTCCCATTCGATTAATTGATCTGCGGTATTTCTATATAACATTTATAAACTGACGTCGTACAGTTGTCAAACAAAATACACACATATTGTTTCGCCGAACGAATTTATGATCTTTAACGGCTAGTGACGTGGACAAATATAAAGTGGTTTTTGAGCAATGTTGAATCGACTGCCATTTCAACTAACTATTCCGCTTTATAAAACTAAAATACGATTTTGTAACAATTCCTTCCAAGAATGTGCTTTTTCTTCCTTCAATGTATAGCGCATATTTAAATAATACCAAATTCCATACAAAATAGGTACTCAGTTTATGACAGAATTTCATCTAGCAACACATTCACCTTATAAATAGCTCAAGTCGTCGATTTCAAGTTTTCGAAAAATGTTTTGTTCCTAGAAATAGCGACTTTTGTCATACTTTAGATACATTTTCACATACTCATCAAAAAGGACGATTTTCCTAAACAATTATGTTTCATTTACTGCGTAACTTTAACTAAGTTTCGTACTGAACGAAATAACCGCCTTAAAGGTCATTCTTGATTAAAAAATTGATAAATTATTTCAAAAATGTAAACTATTACTCTACACGCCGGTTCACTGCGGAAGAAGCACTTGGTTGGGAAAATAAAACTACTGAGTTCACATTCAGTTTATTTCCAATAAATATGTTGGGTTTTGTAAATATTATAAAGCAACGTAATTCATTTTATTTTTGTTGTATTTTTAAAAACAACTGTGTCGTTGTGCACCCTACAATTCTACCCAATGAAATTAATTAAAACAATTTTTATATAAAGTTCGTCCACACAAAAAGAGTACGTGATCCGCATATTTGTAGATTTTTCACGAACTTCAAATAATATTTACATAAATGTTCTCTCCCAAATTCTTTCTTCGTCCGAGAAATCACGTCGTATTTGCTTCATTAAGCCTTGCGCTTAATTGTACGGGTATATATTATATTCACAGCACGCTCCAGTGTTTCTTTTGAAAGCGGTCGTGTTTAATATATTGGTTTTCGGATTAATTCCCGTGCAAATCTTTCCATTTACTTTGTATCACTTTTATACTATGTATATATACCACCTCGGTTACTCTGGTTATCATTATTGATGCAAAATAAATAATTAAATCATAATTCGGAATGCATACTCATTCATCAGCTGTGTTACAAACTCACGAAGTAAACATTTCATATTCTACATTCTACATTTCAAGTTTTCCTAATAGTAAATTCGAAAACAAATAATTTAACTTACATGATTCTTTTAACAGTATCAGAGATTTAAATTAAAAATTTTATATCCTTTTATGTAAAATACGATACTTCTGATCGAAATATTATGATTTACGAACCAAAGGGTCTCTGGGCTCGACCAGTACTTCGCATAATATCGACGTAGTGGTTGTACAACACGTCTCGATAGAACCGCAGACTGAAAATTCCTTTAAAATTTATTTCTCGCTTATCGTACGTAAGTAAATTAATAAATCATGCGTTTGTCTAGTCATATTCCGGGAAGATTTTAAACAGCAAACACGCTTATAGTGACAGTGTTAACGTCAAGAAAACTACTAGCACTGCTATTCTCATGTCCGTCCTCTTAGTAACTGTCCGCTGTAAATATAACGTCGGGCCTGTCGTTACATTAATCTACGTTCAGAGATGCAAGTACATAATCCTAAGTGCATACCACATACCAGACCATGCGTCGCATAACGTCACCTTCAACGTCGCTTCTCGTACTTGCTTTTCAGATTATCTGTCTTGAAAGTTTACAAACTAAGTTTCTTTTTAAGAGTTAAGTTATCTTACAAAGTAAAATACTTACATATTCTTTAGGTACTTACATGGGCATTATTCTGACGTGAACAACACCTCCATATCTCTGCTGGTTAAATATATACGTACATGTATATATATATATATATAGACTATATATATATATATATATATATATATATATATATATATATATATATATACATATCATGGGCTGATAAAGAACCAAACGTACGCCATTTTACCACTTTAGGTGTCGAATTTTGAACAATCCAAATTTTTCACATTATACATTTGTGTAAGTATCATACTGAGGTGAACATAACGACGATAGCCCGTTCAGTCGAAGCAAAAGCGATCATTAATTTAAATACACGTATCGACCCTGTGCAGTACTGAGAGTTCGAATTTTCAAAAATCTTAATATATTTCAGCGACCATTTACGTAATTATCTACCTTAAGCGAAAATTAACTGTACACCTCGGTGGGTCCGATAGACATCAAAAAATTTATTTAAAACACATTCCAAGTCTTTTCACCTCCTAAGACACTGAATTACGAAAAACCTTTTAATTATATGTCAGACTACTTTATACGCCGTTTACGATAAAGTATGCACTGTATAAAGTTTTCTTTCAGCTGTTTTGCAGTTATTTTTACTAATTTTAATATTAAAACTTCCATGTAACTAACAATTAGTATAAACGTTTCAGCGCTCTCAAGAGTTAACATATATTGGTGAAATAAAACATATATTTAATTAATTACAAATTCTCCTAAGTGCTCAGTTTAAAATGAAAAGCCTTTGTTGGTGTTTCTTCGATGCAAAAAAGCACGGCAGTAACTCGCGGGTTTCTAGATATTTCGGTGATTAATTAAAAATATGTTTCACAGCTTTTTACCCCTTTTCACCTATTCAGGTGATGAATTTTGAAAATTCGTGAAATTGCTTTTCAGGTGTTTGAGTAAGCACTAATCTTAAAGTAAAATTAAGTTTATATCTAAAAGTTCAATGGGGTCGATATATATATTGTGAATCTAACACATTTGTTTTTACCTCTTAAGGGTCGAATTTGGAAAATATCCTTGAATGGTATATTGTTTATTTTCATAAAAATTCGATATCTCGACTGGGTCAATAGATATGAAGGAATAATCGAAAACACATTTCACGTATTTTCACCCCCTTAATAATCGTATTTCGAAACATCTTGGAGTCCTGTCATTTGTATACGTATCCAACTGAAATAAATATCACTACGGTAGCCAATTTTGTTCCAGCTATGTATACGATTCATCAAAAATATATTTTTCATCTTTTTACTTCTTGGGGGTCGAATTCCGAAAAATCCATAAATTGCTTTTTGGGGGAACTGTGTTTTTTTAATGATTTTAATTCATTTTGGATAGTTTCGTATAAGTTCTAGAAACTTGGATAATGCGTTCTTCACCGCTTTTATATGTCTGCACTAATTATGCAGTCGTCGATATGACAACCCTGCTGACAAGGGTCATATGAACAGAGCTATGCGTTCTACCAACAATACGTTATGGTTTTCCCTGAGTAAGGTTAATTATAGTATAGGCAAGAGAAGCTCAATGCTGTCAGTTTGGCTAGAGATAAATAGTGCCACTAGCTGCGCTTGTATTGGCAAAGGTGCTACAAATCACGTGTAAATTCTGTTATGAATGTTTTCGTAGCGGTAAAAATTATCTTATTATTTAAAAAAAAAATTGGTTGCTCCAAAGAAATTTAATTTTTTGACCCTCTCCCCCCTACCATAAAAATTTCTTATCCTCTCTTTTATTTCTCTCGCTCATTGCAAGTAACTTTCCTAAAAGCCAATGTAGTTGAGTCTACAATAACGGATATTATCCACAAGAACCGTTCGTTACACTGGCAACTTAACACGGGAAAATTTTCAATTAATTTTACTGCACTGCTCATTCAGTTCCGTATTCCATGTACCATACATTAAAATTCCCTCTACAAGGTACGATACCGGCAATCTACGCTTCGTAACTTTATCTTTAGATTTATAACAATTTGGTTATATGTTTGTCATGGGAATGCAAACAACTTCAGATTTGTTATTTTCTGAGAGCTACACAACACTGAAGAAATTATTTCAATTGCAGGTCATAAAATTTTTAAACATATTGTAAGTTACGCCTTTCATTTGCAATAACTGAGGGGCTGATTAGTTGCAGATGATGCTAAGTGAACATAGGTAATGTTTTAAGATTTCGCAGCCTTTTCATTCACTAATAATCACTGGGTTCAGCCTTTTGCTTACATAAGAGGCAAAACGTTAGACGAAAAAACTCAAGCGAAACGAAGCAACGATTTGAAGTCGCATCCTTCTATTCTGTAAAATAAGTTGGCAATTCTATCCGTCAAAGCGTATGGGAATATTCGCCTAACCTTGTGCGGGAAACCTAGTTTCCAAACATGAGTGGAAATTTCCACTCAGTAGAGTATCCGCCACTCAAACGACTCGTAAATTTCGCTTATGCGTTACATACATTGCCATAAAGGGCCTGCGCCAATATGCAATAACAATTATATTACCATTTGTGTAACTTTCCTTTACATGTGCGTGTGTAATTTTCCCTTGCTAAAGAGGTAGTTAGATTCCAATACACGTAGAGCAAACCTACCTCAATATTTTTAGTGTAAAGATGTAGTGACAAGTGTTGCTTTCTTCGTTTGATCATTCAGGCTCATTATGATTTATTTATGCTTGTATATTAATAAGAATAATACTATTATTGGCGCAGAATAGGAACACTCTAGTTTTTAGTTGTTGCAGCAGTGTACGCTCCTAATGGGGACGGAAAAAAACACGAGGTTCATCACCGCAGTGTTCATGTGTTGGTAGACATACAGCGACATCGCAGTTATTTATTTCGAATTCCATTTTTCATGGACTGTTCAGCCATTAGCTGACAAAAAATTCCACGGGCGGAGCCCCGCATGGCACAAAAATGTACAGCCAAAGATGCCTTGTTCAATTAGCGCTTTACCGTAAACTGAATGACCACTTTACTATCAAAGCATTGCCGTATTAGTCTAAGAGCCTGTGAACGAACGCCAGACATTCCTTTTGTATTCAAGCTGATACTATCTCAGCACATGCTCCCAACATAGGCGGGAACGATGGACTACTACAAAGTTTGGAACATCGCGGCTTCGGCAGGTAACAGGTAGCAACGGTGTTTTAAATAGAAACTTAAATTTGTCAAAGCATAAATTGAAAATTTCTTGTATTTTCTTGGGAAAGATATTAAATATCACGTTAGTTTCGTAGTAACCGCTTGCCGGTCACCTTTAAACTTTAATAAATTGTAACAGTACTTACGTTAAATTATAAAAGATACATTTTATATCTGTTACTTTGGTGACTATTGGAAGATGTTTCCTCATTAACCAGCGTTTCGCCTGTTCTAACACCTGGCCAGACAAACACATACGGTAGCTGTAGGTGCAAGCGCGAGGCAATATACATCCGAGTGCATACGAGTGAGATAGTGAGTTAGGTCTTTTGCGACCCTTAGCTGCGCATCCTTCGTTTACTAATTATGTGTGGTGTACGCACATTATACGTTTTACTATTTGTTTATGCAGTTTTAAAAGTAAATGTGATTCAACTTTGATGAAGTATCACCATGGGAGGCGTATTAATTTGTGCTGTTTGTATGAAAAGTAGCGGATAAATAGCAATGCTTTCTAAAGAGTTATTTTAAAAATTGACGAAAATTTTTCATTGTTTGTTAGTTGTTTGCTGTTGTATTGCATTTTTTTTTATTGTTAAGACCGTAGTAGGGTCTTCTGAATTAATCTGATTATTCATAGTCGTGGTATTGCAAGGTGTCTTCGACTGCGAAAAAAAAACATAACCTCAAATATAATGAGATTACATCCCTCAATTGTTAAGAAAAAAAATTACGACCTTACATAATATTAACAAAAACAGAAGAACATCAAAAACCTTTCATCAAGCTTGGTGGCAGCGAAATATTTTAAAATGTTAATGAACAGAAAAAACACTTTTAATGTTAAACAACAGTTTATATGTAAGGTATACAATGTTGGCGAGATAATTGATGTTTATGCTGCTCGGCTTAAGTTGTTCATCAACACGTACATGGTCTCAGATGTAAACGAAGCGTAAATAATTGCGAAATGTTGATGCTAGACGTCCGCCACCCTGTAATATCGAACTGTTACGTAATTTCTGCGAGCAAACTACATATCCACGATTTTGAACGTTTCTCGCCAGAAAATTCTAACTATATATCAACCAGAAAATAATGGTTGTGTACAGGAAAGCAACCAGTAACATTTTAAATGGTTTGAAGGTGATCAGCTGCCAAATTACGCTCGAGGCTTACAAAAACTGTCTCAGGTATTTATGAGCTATTTATAATTACTATACATAATCTAATGATGAAAATAAAGAAAATCAGTAAACAAGTCGTAAAATATAGTAACTTTATAACAGTATAAATCTATATTTTCATTTATTTTGTAATGGTCGTGAACATAATTAAATTATTTTTTCATTAAATTTACTATTATACATAAATAAACAATCAAATGTTAAAGAAATGTCGAATTTCGTATTAAAATTAATTTCAAAAATAATGTTAATTATTTTCCGAAATATTATTTACTGATTTATTAGGTTTATTTTTTACTCATTTAGCAACATGAATATTAAAGTCAATCAATTTTTAGAAATTTATTTTTTAGTCGAAAATAATCCTACAAAATAATATCATCCGATCAATCTAAATATCGTTTCACTCGCATCCACTCGGATGTATATAGCCTCGCGCTCGCGCCTAGCTGCTCTTATGTTTGTCTGGTCAAGTGTTAGTACTGTCGAAACTGTCTGGCTACTGAGGAACAATATTCTAATAGTTACCCAAGCAACATATATACAATTCAGCTTTTAATATATATCATAAGTACATTTACAATTTATAAAAGTTAAAGGGTGTCCGCCGAGGGGTTGCCACGATACTAAGTGCCGGGCAATGAAGTGAATTTTTAATATTATTCCGAAGAAAATATAAGAAATGTACGTTTCATACTTTGAAAAGTTTAATTTGCTATTTAATACACCTTTGCTACCTGTAACCTGCCAAAGCCACAATGATCCAAACTTCATAGTAGCTCATCGTTCCTACCAACGTTGGGATCACGCGCCGAGAAACTTTCAGCTTTTTTTTTAAATAAAGAAGGTATGGAATCCACGGGCTCTTGCTCTATATTGTAGTGTTATCGTAAACCAAAGTTTGCAAAAGGCAATATGAAGCAGACTCGGTAAATTTGGTAATACTGATAATTTGGTATTATTTGTGTTTAGCTTGATCTGATATTTTAGAAACTATTTCCTATTCTCCCAAGCAACAGCAGTATCAAACGTTTATTAATATCGTATTTAGGTGAAAACCGACATTAATGTGTGAACTGTTAGTTAGCACAGAAGTGCCAAGTAATCAGTACTGCCAAACTAACCATATCCCTCCTACGCTACAAAAAAAATTTCCTACTCTTAGAAATAAAATCTTTGGAAACGCAATTGCCAAAGAAATTCCTTGTAAAACTGCGATGGTTGTCCTTATAATACGTTATAAAGCATATATTTGTAAAATTACGAGGCATTGCCTTGTAGTTGTACTTTCAGTAAGGGAAAAAATTAATTTAAATGCTCAATGTACTTCATAAATAACACTTAATTTATTTATCAAACAACTTTTGAATAAAGGACGTTTACATGAAATTATTTTGAAAATAAAAAAGAAAGTTAGAGGTGTTAAGTTTCGAAACACTATCCCCGCGCTTAGATTGTAAATTCTATGCATGTTTCCTCTAATCTACTGTGACTTCTTTATTGAGAGACTTTATTAATTTTTATACATTCAACGTATATTTCAATAATAATTCTTTAATTTAAAGCACGGAATTAATATAAACTTTCACTTCATTCAAGAAAAGTACTTTCCAAAGGTTGAAATCTTTGTATAAGTAATTTTCGGCGAGCCTACGATTTTGGTAGACTACACATACCTTTGAAACTTTTTAAACTAATGATTTCACAAAGAAAATGTTTGTAATGTTACAAGGATTTCTAACAGTACAACGAAAATCTTTGTAAATTTTACAACTGTTTTAGAGTGTACTAGGCACCGTTATAACGTAACAACAAGTATCAACTAGTTACAAAATCACTAATATGAACGATACCTTAAAGACACAGCATATGTAGGTATCTAGAAGCTAAATTGTATGATATTGGCTTCAATGTAAGCTTATCTAAATTGTAAATGCTTTCACGTGGCTCCAGGCATGCACCTTGTATCAGATTGGCAGTTGTACACTGGAGGATTATCATTATTCGTCCGTCGAGACTTATTTAGAGTGCTCGGTTTGCAACTGTTTAAAAGTAGAGACACTTGAGAGTGCGTGAATTTAGCGCTAAAAGCATCAGTTCAGAGTTGTAGGTTTCTCAAAGCCAATTTGCAAAAATTAAAAATAAACAGCAATCCCAGACAACAGTTTTTGCCAACTTTCTAAGCAAAAATTTTTCTCGATTAACGTATATCTGAAGAACAATCTCTGACGTCGAAATCTCGTTTATTTAATTGCGACGCAAGACGTCACACATAGCAAATGCATCATTCTGGGTGAATGTTTGCTCATAAAGTTGGAAAATATAATTATCAAGAATTTCTGTTTTGCAGTTATTCTATATTATTGACTTCCAAAAAGCGTAGATTTCAATTGTAGAACTAAGCGCGTATTTATTTACCACGCTCTCTTAAAGTTTGCGAATATGTGTTTGAATTGAAGTGGTTCAGTACATTACGTACACATGTGTAGCTCTAATTTATGGCTATTGGCAGAGTGTCCTTGCGCACAGATGTCGCTTATTTGATTGCACAAATGAGAACAAGGTAACGGCATTACCACCCATTTATTTTCAGGAAGAACTCCGAGGCGTGTGCAATATATATATATATATATATATATATATATATATATATATATATATATATATATATATATATATATATATATATATATATATATATATATATATATATATATATATATATATATATATATATATATATACAATAGAATATTTAGGAATACAGAAATAAACAGCCAGTTGGTCAAAAAAACTCGACACACGCCAGTAAAATGGCTTCGCTGTCCGGCAACATGGCGGAAACGTCTATCCCACCTTCAGATAAGCGTAAGGGTTGGTTCACGGCTGAAAACTTAAGCGTAGAACATATAACATAACAGTGGAAGTTGTGCACGTCCAGAAGCCTTGTGCAAATTAATTAGAAAATTAATTCTTACTGTAATGTTCAGCCTACATCTTTTAAAATAATCTGAAACATTCGTTGCTATATGGAATTCAACCGAAGGCTGTTTAAATATACTTGAAATGGAATCATATTTGTAGGTAATAGAAAATGTAGAAACTATACCGAAACATAGTCTACTGCACAATGTAAAATATAAATTAAAAAACATAAACATAGATTTTAAAATTAAAAAAAAAATTATTATCCTAGCTTTGATTTATCCTTTTGTATTTTGACGGTTAAACCAACATGGCTAACATTTGTTAAATTCTTTGTTGTAATTGGCTGCAGTCCTATGCGAATGTGAGAGAGTCAGTGAGAGAGTTTGGTCAGCACTTAAGGGGCCCTCCTAGTTGCCATAAAATCACACTGCAGCGTGTTTGAAGAAAAAGTTTTACACCGAAACTAATACACGTGTGTTCACGCCGTTTCTCTACGAAAAGAACACACACTTCAGACGACTGCCCTTAAGTACTTTCAAGACAACACACGTATTATAAATCCCCTTTTAGGGCACGTCAAAATGGGTCAAAACGGGATTTTCAGTCTGCTATAGCGGAAAATATACTAGCCGAATACATGTGAAACCACTAAAGGGTAGTGCATTGGACTTTAGTAAAGTGATTTAGTAAATAAAACACCACTTAAAGTCCCATAGGAAATTTGTTTTTTCGCGAAGACTGCACGTCTTAAGCGTGGAGGCGACGCAACGTTGTATGGCCCATACGACGTCGTCCTTAGCAACATACCTCACCCACACAAACACATGTGCCACGAGACGGGCCCCTTAACATCGATGTCTTTAGAGCTGGTGAATGGTGATGTGAGTATGGAGCGGCGCCAGAATAAAAGAAACGGGATATCTCCGAGAAAACCCGCCAGCCAGCGGCATCGTCCGGCACGATTCCCACATGCGAAAATCCGGAGACCGACCCCGCAGGGAATCGAACCCTTCGGCCATCGCGACCCCACCTATGCGAATTTGGGTTGCCTATGTTCAGCCGGGATAGACTGCTACTGGCGTATTAGGACTGAGTAATCAACAGTAGAGCGGACATTCCAGCAAACATGCGCATACACGACGGCGATGTAAGCCGCTAGACCGCTGTGGTCAGGACGCGAGTTCAAAGCGAATTAACCCTTGTACGCGCGGCCGCATGCCACCTGTTGAAATAGCGAGTCTCGTCGTATTGACTCATATATTGCGGCAGCCAGAGACTGTATACTACGTTACGAGTGTCAGACCAACTTTTGCTTGGGGACGGATGACGTTTTAGCCATTAATATACTGTATGTATAGTAAAATCTTCTCCCGTTATGTTGAAAACAGCGTTTACTTTTTTCCCCCAATGCAAATAACTCAATGCTTTTAGCTTGTTATTTATGTATTGAATGTTTGTTAAAATAAATCGTGAAAATTATTTTTTAATACGTATGTTAATTAGTTTCATTAATTCTGTAAGATGGTTTTTTAACAAACGCGCTCATACAAGCTCAAGACATTATCGCGAAAGGGATAATAAATAATGAATCATGGTTAGAGACACTGGAAAATCGCGAAAATGTTTAGCATAGACTCCAATAAACTATAGTATATTAACCGTGACACGTGTGAACTGTTTTGTAGCGAATCACACACGCTGTGTGTTAAAGCTATGTCGTTTTAACTGGGCCCGTTGAAGAGAGAAACAATGCTTCATATAAACCATAGCCAATGTTGATAAAAAAAATGCAGTGTTATTACAGCATGTTGGAACCTAGCAAATAGTCAACTATTCCCGCGATTTTCCAGTGTCTCTAATCATGGTGTTAAACATACATCATAGTTTTAGACTGTACAGCGTGAGTTCGCCGGTTTTTTGCCATTTTTCTTTTGAGACTGATGTCCGTAAGTAGGACTCTAGGAACCTTGTTTTTCCACGAAATTAGGATGGTTTAAAGATAAACAAAGTGCCAGTAAAGTTTCTCAGAAGAGAACTGAAATATTTGTTTGAACGTCAACACAAACGTTCTACTGCTTCATATACATACAATTAATACCGTAAAGTGGAGTAGCTTTGCACAATTTCGGGGTTTCCTTTGCCCCAGAACCTTTGCTTTAAGTAATAGTTTGCAACTTCTTAAATTTATGATACATTTGCCACTCACCACTTTAAAACTAAGCAATAATTTAAAGTGAATTGTATCTTTTAAGTTTTTTTTTTTAATTAAACTAATCGGTTCGTGCGAAGTTACCCAGAAGGGTGCAAATAAACTCAAGTTTACGTTACGTAATGTATTACTATCTCACTAACATTAACTATGAGACACATTCTCTACCGCCTACAATAGCTAATACATGTAACAACTACTGTGACAAATTTACAAATAGTCTTGTAAACACATTTGGTATTTAAGAAAAGTATGTTTAAATTTCATGTAAAATGTAATTAATTTTCTGATAATATATTACGATTCCACAGTCCCGCAATTGTACATGAGAAATATAGGACGGTAGTTAAATTACAACTAGCATCACTTGGAGAGGAATATCTTTAAGAATTTCACCACGTATTTCCGATATACTACACTATAACACTGATAATTATCTAGTGATACATGCCAACAATGTTTCGCGAGAAGAACATGCGTCAAACGTTTTCACCATAATGCAATATTCGCTGGTTCATGTGTGTATCATATCGTGTGATAATTATATATTATGTTGACGTAGTGCATCGTATTCTCACAGATAACCGCTAAGTACAGGAATAAAATCGAGTATTAATTCAGTACACCTTATTCTTGGCCATGGTGCATGTAGTCTCTGAGGTACAAAGCGAGAAAGTAAAATATTTTAGCTTTACTTGCCTTCCAAAACTTTTAACTAAGATGAGAGAAACTTCTATGTACTGTACATTAAACAGAGAGCGAGACACGTCGTTCAGCACAGGACAAAACTATATTAGGTGAAATGAGATTGGAATGGAGCAGCTACTGACTGAGGACGGGGAAAGAAATTGTAGTGCCTCGAGAAAATCCCGACATCATTGCAGTTCACACTTTAATCACGCGTAGTGATTCACGTTAAAAAGAAACGAGTGTCTAAGGACTGGGCCAACGGATGGGTCCGAGTAATATGATACAAACATGTTTCACATTTTGTAGTTAGAAAGTTAATTGATGGGAATCGAGCTCTGACAATTTCTAGGAAGAGAAGGACGTAATTCCTCTGCAGTAAAGCTCGTTCGTTAGTGAAGTAGAGAGCTGTTTACTGTTTCCGTGAAAGATAAAACAGGCCAAAATAAACGAATAAAATACTCGATACAAGTTGCAAGAGCATTAATTTCCTGCAAATAACCAGGTTATCCGAACACAGCTGTGTTCATATTTCTACGCATTGTTTCATAAATTATTTTACCTCGCTTTTTTTATTTGAAACACTACACAATTAGGAAGTTTTGAAGGACCTGTGGTTCGTGGAGTATGTTATAGTTTTTGTTTACATGAGCAGTTAATTTTCAAAACATCCCTTTGTAACCATTGTCTGGAATCGCCAGAAATATACAGCACCGCAGCCTGCACTGTAAAAAAATTTTGTACTTTTACAAAGAAAATCCTTGGAAACCTAGTTGCCAAAGAAATTCCTTGTAAAACTACAATGGTTGTCCTAGTAATAAAATACATATTAAATGTTTGTGAAATTACAAGGACTAGCCTTGTAGTTTCTATGCATACGTAATTTCTGGCGAACTTACGATTTTTGTAGGCTACACATTTTTTTAAAGTTTTTTTTGCAAACAAAATTATTTTACCATTATATAGGTACTAATAATTTTACACGGAAAATTTTCAACATTTACAAAAATTTGTACAACTACGAAGAAGTGCCTTGTCATATTTTACACAATTATTTACAGTGCACGAACTGTCGGTATAGGTACAAAGAATTACTTTGTAGTATTACAAAGTTTATCTTTGTAACTTCATAAACTAATGATTTTACAAAGAAAATCTTTGTACTTTTACAAGGATTTGTAAAAGAACAAAAGAATCCTTGTAAATTTTACAAGTGTGGGTATTTCTCAGGTAAAAATGGAACAAATCTGAAGATGTGGCACATTCATTTGATATACTTAATATAATAGTTTAGTAAGCACATTAAGAAATTACTAACACAATGGTTTCTCTACAACGCATAGCCCTTAACCCTACTTGCTGATTCCACACACACTATAAAGATGTTCACCACAGAATTTTGTAACGAACGTACATTCTACAGTCTAAGGATAAACATATGTGATAATACTGCAGAAAATAGAAATAGGAAATCATCACATGTGTCCATAATTGACGCAAAAGATCTTAGCAGTAATATTAATATTTAAATGCCTTTCATAAGTATCAAAAAGAGTAAAAAAATTTACATCTGATATCTCGCATGTAGTAATAAATTAATTTCACTGGAAGCATAATTAAATGTGTAAAGTTAGGAAAAAATGTATGCAGTGTATAAATTATCTCTGATTTGTAAATAATTACAATATTGCACCTGTATAATTGACTAGAATAAACACCAAAATGCCGCTAGTTTTAAAAACTATTGGATTCTGGCTTCATCACCACTAACTTAACTTTAAATTAAAAAATCCTATTATTTTTCATTTAACATCGCGTACAAACCTGAAATACATTTTTTTGTTTATTCATCTCGTAAGGTAAACACAAATACACACGTTAGTTCCACACCTAAACGCTTGGTTATTCAGAGAGAAACCGTTTTGCCAGATCCAACAACAATTCTAAGTCATGAAAATAGTTTACAAATTCTAAATGAACTCTGCAGTATCTACCTTAGAATTCTACCGGCAGCAAGGCCGTTGGGCCAAACATCACTTTACACTGACGTATAACCCTAGTAACTCTAACATAGCAATTACTCCTAGCATGAAGCAACCTACCAAAATTACAGCAATCTTGCCATACTTATATTCGTTGCGCCATGTCTAGGGAGAGGACATTTTCATGAAAAAAATTTTCACCACGTGTTTTCACTGCCTTACGTGCGACACCTACATCTCTGCTTCGTGGTCGGTGATTGAATACCTTAACACTCAGCGTCTGAAGGTTAAACCCACAAATCGCAGACGTGTTGTGTCACAGTTATCCGTGTACTAATTGGCACAGTAAATTGAATAACAATTATGAACAAAAACACTCTGCCAATAACCATGAAGTTGAGCTGCAAGAATGCACGTAAGGCACCGAAACAAAGTGGGGCAAACATCTTTTCGCGAAAACTTCCTGTCTCTGGCCAAATATGACTTCAGATGCCCAGCAACCTCTGTTAATATACTTGCTCAGGCAATGTACCTTCAGACCAAATATCCAATCGCAATCTGTGCCATTTTGTTTGGCACCACCCTTTTTGTTTGCCATTATTTTTATAATGGACGTAGTTTAGTTCTTTTGTTTATGTAAATAAGGTAAAGTGTCCCCAGTCTGTTGCCTATTTCTTTTGTAATATTCTCATTTAGAACTAATTTTTTTTTATTGAAATATGTTGTGTTAAAATAATTTAGCTACGTAATGTGTAAGAACACTAATATTTAATTTTTTTAATATTTGTAATTCAATTTAACAAAACTTTCCTTTATGTAATAGTTGTCTCGTAAAAAATTATATTAATTCTATTAACAATTTGTGTTTGAAAATTTCAAAACTCTATTTTTTCTCTTTTTCATAACAACTTGTAACTGTGTTCAAGTAATTTTTTATTGTCGACTAACTTTCTGTTGACAACTTTGTAATTTCATATTGTAACACTTGGTGCTTTGTTTTGACCAAAGCGCCAAGCGACTCGAACAGACACCTGCACGTTTTTCACGTCCCGTGTATCGTAGCATCTTTGTTCTCTCTCCCCCTTTCTTCTCGCTCCAGCAAAGATGTGAAAACTATTCTTTTAATTTCCTGCTTCGGCTTTTCTCTTATGGTGTTAAAGTAACTTCTTTCCGCCTTTTGGGTAAGTGTTTCCTTTTCCATTTTGGTCCGGGTTGCGTATTTTTGTGTTTGTAAGTGTGTTAACACACTATTTAATATGTAAATTTTTTTAGCGGTCCACCCATTCCCGTCTACTTCTCTTGCTGGGAGGTTGGAAGTAGCCAGCCATGTTGCTATTTTGAAGTATCCAGCCTAGCGGCGCTTGCTGTACATGGCTTGATTGCTGTTTTGGAGTTGGGTTTTTCCTAACTCGCACTGAGAAATGTTTCAGTGCCATTTCTACCTCTTCTGGATCTACTAAAGTCG
>PNEQ01082842.1:0-17774 GCA_003012365.1 Medauroidea extradentata | reverse complement strand
AAAACTATTTAACTTAACGTGTAACTTAACAAAAAAAATAAAAGGGGTATTTCTTTTTTTTTTTTTTTTAACATGTTTTGCTCATAGAGCTTTCACCATGTTAATTAATTTTAACTAATTAAACTCATGGTGATCTGGATCCTTTGTGTTTTTTTTTATTATTTATTATTTAACGTTTCATCATTCAGTGTTTATTTCTGTGCTATCCCATCGGGGATTGTTATGCACATCTTACAATTTCTTTTGTTTCGATCAGTAAAAATTCCTTTTACTGTATCTCACCAGTTAACTTTATTGTGAGGTATATTTTTGTAGACTCTTTATACTCTACTGTTTTTTGGCTTGTTGTTTATTTTTTTTTGTAAGGAAACAACACTGGCATGCACTCGGCCTAGCATCTGTCTTATTTTTTTTTTACCACTCTTTTGTGTTTGGGGAGTTCTGCAATTCCTTGCAGAATCCGATCCACCTTCCTGTCTGCGCTTGCATCCTTCTGGCATTTGGTATTTATCTTTTAGGCCAATGTTAATGGAGCATGCAGGTGGGGTAACAAATCGTCTTGATGGTGGGAGACGTTGAACACAGCGCCGTAAACGCAAGTGGTGAACTGCAGAACAATCTCGGAAGTATATTTGTGTCGCTCCGACGTCAATCGGGCCGTCCAGCAGATGCGCCGCGCTACGGTATTCTTCGCACATAATAGGGAACTTGCATATGACGTCAGGAAACCTCTACTTCAAGTTTCAGAAACTCGGGAATACCAGCGCTCTCGTGGTTGGCAACCTTCGGCCATACCATCGTCGCGGTGGAAGTCTAGCGCGAAGGCTGCTCCAATAGCGCAGAGGAACGCTGTTGTAAGAGCCAGCCAATCATAGTGGAACACGCGCATCTCCTGCCGTAGCCAATGAAGAGTTTAGCCGAATATGCACATGTAGACAGGTCTCGTGTATTTATGATCAGAGTAAAGTCGCTTCAGAATTTCTTAAATGGGAAATGCGGCGGACGTTGTTAATTGGTTCTTGATTTCTCGTGCATGTCAAGTGCAATGAAATTATTGTTTTCATGACCTCATATTTTAGCTGCTTAATCCAGTGAAAAATATACTGTGTGGTTAGTAAGTAGGTGTATATTCATCTTATTGTTTTTATTAACCTGCAGCAAATGATTCTACTTTATTGAATGGGAAGAATATTTATAGCTTTAGTGTTAACTTACTGTGAATAGCGCGTAAAGTTACGTACTTCTTTCGTAACAGATAAACTATCTTGTACATATACAAACATTTGAATGTTAGGTGCAAACTGAGGGTTGCATCAATTGTAGATTAAAGTAGATCTACAGATGTGATGAAGTATTGGCGATTTCTGTCCGACAGCATGTTCTTTGCCCAGTAACGGCGCGTTAACATTTGTATGTAACAATTGCCCGATCTCACGATCCATAAAAACTGTCTTTATTTCGACCAAAATTAACAATAATATCTGTAAATACCAGAGGACATGCCTACGTCTAGAGCAAGTAAATAATAAGGTTTCAGTGAAGTTTCTACCTATCCCTTTTCGTGTGATGGGTTTCCATCCAAACCCAACTTTTTCTTGCATATCGTCATTTAAGAATACTCCTAAGTCCTGTGTTTTGCACCTAAGATACACAGCATACAGCATAGGCAATAGTGCGTTCATGTGTTTGTTTTGTTGTGTTCCTTGAATTGTTGATGGTGCACATTCAACGTTTCCTACATGTTTCTAACTCACGATACCATTGTTTCGGGAACTCTATCGCTGTGCTTCATTTGTGATTTGAAAGAAAAGTATGAGTCCTAGACTATTGCAACAAGAGGACCTTTTTTGTTACACAGGTAACATTATTCAATAAACCATCTTCAGATGTTCGAAAATCCGGACGGTAAAAAAGTTATATGCAATTAGAGGGTAGCCACCCCTGCTGTTTTCATAAGGGCGGAAGGTATCAACCAACATTCGCTGTTGGTTTGCAGATCCCAGTAGCATTAAGCAGTGCTGAAAATATTGTAGTTTTATGTCAATTAGTTTCCGGTATTTTGGAAATAAACTTTAAAATTCGATGTTCAGAGGCCCATTACTCCCTTAATTAGGTGAAAAGTGCAAAATATGTTTTCGTCATAGTTTTTCGTGAGGAACACGCAAGCGGAGTTTGTCCACCTATTTAAGAAACATTCTGTATATATCTGCACACAACTAGTTGATATTTGTAGTGAACGAACCTGTTGTATAGTTCATAATTTAAACTGAACTGATTATTAAAATGTTTTTAGATCATTGTAATGGAATGGGTAATTTGGGGTACCGTTAGCAATTTTAAAGGATGTCGCAAAATATAATAACCGCAAGAAAGTTGTAACTTACTTGATTGATATGTTTAAATTTTAAGGGCGGTAAATTATAGGCCTGCTGTAAGTTTGTTACTCGACAACAGTTTTTATAGTGCCAAAACATGAAAATTTACTTGGAAAATAATCTGATTTGTTGAAAAATTACTTACTTTATAGTGGGTATGCTACAACAATAATCACGATCGCCATGTAAAATGTGGTGGAATCGCATAGGTGAGACAGAGCGATACAGATGTTTACAATATTTCAGTTTTATTTCTGTTTATGTATAGTACATTTTAAGTACTCACTGTAATTCCGAAATATGGAAATAAAGGCACAATTACAAGTTTGCTTAAAAAGGGTATGATTTACGAACGAAAATCTCTCTCTTAAAATATATAAACGCAGTTTACTACAAACTCGCCAATTTTAACAAAAACATTTGGGGGAAAAATAAGCTCCGACTCGAATAAAATCAGTTGCGTAGCGTCAGCTGTATACTCACTTCATGTAGAACCATCTACTCGTGATTGGCGTTCGAAGTGGCTCGAGTACGAACATTACACATCGCAAATTTCGTTTCGTAGAGAAGCGATTTTCTACATTTTCACCATGTGAAAGCTCGTATTTCGTTACCTCACTGCAATATTCGGAGTTTGATGAATTTGCAGCGGTAGCGAACACAAATCTTGAGTACATATGCACTTCACATACTGTATACACCGCTTTTACATCGTGGAATCCTCCACGAGGAAAATGACCGGCAACATACAATATTTAGATGTACGTTAATTTCGCAAATACATTCTAGGTCAGGTTGAACGCCAAAAATATATACTTCATAATCACGTGTGTGATTAGCTGGCGGCTGTCACGAAGCGTATTTGACTACTGCAAGCCAGTAGTGAATAAGTACATGGATCATAGAGCTATCGCTTGTAATGTTTTAAGCCAATAAATAATCGACTGTATCCAGAGCGTGTACAGGACTGAGCAATCTAGCCTACTGCCAGATGAATCCGCGAAATTGACGTACCTCTAATAATGTTAGCAGCAAATATTTACTTTAAAAATCAATAGTTACTTTGTTTGGGTAAAAATAGGTACAAAATTATTACTGATAGCATAGCTCTGTGCTTTCAATATTTAATAATCCCCAAGCACGCGCATATATATATACGTTAAATTATCCACTTAGGTTATAGAGGCAATTAGTATTCAAGTATGGAGTGGCACTAGTGGCCAGAAAACGAACTACAAAGTACGCTGATGTCGCTTTTTTACGCCAACAGATGTTGCAGGGTTACAAGATCTATATTTCAGAGGTTAAATTAAACACATTTTTGGAACATTAAAATAATCTGTTGTAACACTGTATATTTCAGCATTACAAACGTAACGATTATTACTAGGCCTACATTAAAATTCTTCTCTTGTACAGCACATTATAATACCACTGCAGTTAACTGCAGGCTACTTCCTTTGATAAACAAAAGGATTGAATAATTTGTTGAAAAAAAGACACTCGCTCCAATGAAATGTTACGAAACTTGTAAAAAAAATGTTTCCTTCTAATACAGAAATCTACACGAGGCCAAAAATCGTAGTAATTAGGCAACAACCACGAGAAATCACATTTTTACACACAATAGCCAAATACTACCACCAGTAATACTTCCTTAAATATTGACGTCATTGAAATTCACTTGCTCCACTACTCCGCAGAAATATAACGAAACACACTCGGCAAAAGTGTTTGTACTCATTTGCGGTACGTGTGTCGTTAGCACTCGGAACACATCGCAACATGCCGGACGAATCCGTACATGCAGCTTGCTGCGGATGACCTTGAACCTAACGTCAACTCTGACTACAAACTGCATCTCCTCCCACATCCATATTTATATCCTTCCTTACACACACCCCTTTCACACCCGCGCCAAACCCATTTCCGACGAGTGCTACGTCATCCGATCGCCACGTGACACCGAAATTGCGAGCGTCGGGGACGAATCTTAATGATCCGAATAAAAAAACTTATCAGCCAACCATCGTCGAGGCTTCTGTGACGTCAGCGCGAAAAAATTGGCAAACACGATGCGAATTCCTAATTGAAAGCATTTATATTTCATTCCCGTAGTGTTCGCGGTAAATGCAATAAAAAGATGAATTGTATTTTGTGGCCAAATGCTGCTGCAAGTGGTTAAGTTGGTAGTAAGTTGAATTTATTTATTTCGCGATAGATAATTGTTGGTCGTTATAAACATCTTATCACCTACTTACTTGAGCGAATGTGTAATGTGATTTTATCTTTACATTTGCGAGTGCCAGTGGGTTTTTAATAATATATACTTATTAAAAACATAAATAAATTTTGAACTATAAATGTGTACGAATTTCATACTAGAGATTTGTATTTTATTTGCAAGGATCTATTTACATTTAAGCGTTTTTTAGTACTTATCAAACGGCGGAAGAAGTAGTGTTCGCAATAACGAGAAATTTTAGTGCCGCGTCTGGCCCTTCGTGTCGCGTCTGTCATGCTGTGATTCCAGCATAAAGATGATAGGGGCTATCAAGATACAATTTCCCTCCCCCTCCCCCCTTTTCGAATACCAAATTATTTGCAACATCTGACGGTGATATTTATTTGTATGTGTGTGACATCCTACGCACTGCAAATGTATGATTCTATGCCTTATTATACGCAGGAAGAAATTAACCGTACTCAAATTTTGCAAAATTGTTCTTAGAGTGTATGATAAAAATGTTTTCGTCGGTTTGTTTAGAATAACTTGAAAAAGTTGTACACTAGAAAAATTAGTACAGTGACTTATGTACATGTAACGTTACTGAGTTCAACATATAAAAAGTTCTCTAAGGAGAGATACAGCACAGATAAAGTATAAAGTAAGACACGCACGTCAGTTCATTGCCTTGGGCGTTTAGGGTGACACAACATTACACGAGGAGGTCAGAGTCATCCTTATTGCATCATAAACTCCGTATTACGCTGCCACAAACTTTCCAACCAGCGGAGGCGCCGTGGCGGTTAAACTGAAGGACGTAAACACGTAATAACAATAGTCCAAGACGTACGTAGCTACATCGCGAACGGGGCGGAAGTGACACGACACGAAACCTGCTGGAGTGTGCAGACCAAGTTTGGTCGCGGTGCTGTGAGTTACGAACTTTGCTTGGAGGTTAGTGGGATGGGGTGAGTTGCCCCAGACACAACTTGAAATGCCAGCATAAAAGCCACCGCAGCCATCAGCTATAGGTCAGCCCAGCTGTTTGTATACGTGGCGCCTGGTAATGTGTACGACTTACGACACAATCTTAACCAGAAATTATTTTTAAAATTTTTAATCGGTCATTGTTGAAATTCACTATATCCAAATTTCACGAAAATCTGGTTTTAACGTAAATTTTTTAGTACGCAGGACTAACTGTTTTTGTGAGCTCTGTTAAAAATAACTAAATTCCATTGATTTTACACACTTGTGATTTTTGGCCGTAGTGCATTTAAACAATGACCAACTTAGTAACTAAACCCTCTGAAGTTAGCTGTAAAGAATTTCCGATACTTTAATTAGAAACACTTCTGAATCTAATAACCTATAATTTTTGTAACATCAGAATTAAAACATAAAACTGTTTTGAAATATATACACGCAGTAATATATCTGTGAACATTCAGTCGTAATTTTCTCTCTATTTACGATCCACTTTTATTTATTTACGTACATTTCTGGATCATTTCTAAATTTAATACAATCTATGTTTCCTACAGTGTCACTAAAACCGTTCGGCAAGTTGACAAATTTACCAGAATATTCTGTAAAAATGAGGTAGCTCAGAGAAGTTGATTTTGTTTAACATTTTTCAAACTGTTAAAAAACCGAGCAAGATAGAGAAATGAGAAAACAGACGTATTTCATTTGGGAGGACCCAAGATCGAATCTCGACCCTGGCTATCCTGATTTTCCGAAATCACTCCAAGTGAATGCTATTATAATCCCTTAATACAAGTTCTAACCGATAAGCTTGCCCTTTCCCGCGTATCTCCAACAACTCCGTAAAATTATTTGTGGACATGTAAAACAGTCAATAAATTAATATAGTTAAAATAGTACATTGATTTCTGTTTGGGTTTCAAATATGTTCATCGTTACAATGTTTGCGACATTTTTGTTGGAAAAACTGCCTGCTAAATGTCTTATGCTAGTAGTAATTAAACATACTCTCGTATAAGTTCAGACATATTTACCTTAAAAATTTAAAGACATTGTTTATTGCTTACACTGGTTTATTTGTGCAAACGAGTAGAAGAAATATGTCAACTTGTTGAACAGAAAATGAAATAGATTTCTTCAAAATCACATTCATAAATGTTCCTATATTGCACGTTATTGGTGAAGGCCTTGAGAAAATTTCATTTTAAATAATTTTAAATCACTGTTGGCGAAATTAACCACAATCGTAACAGTACCAATTTACGTAATCGCACACACTAATGGTTTCAATGTGAAGACCACATAACTGGCTTTAATTCCAAGGTCTAAGTCTGTCGCTTGTGTAGAGAAAATATAATTATGACGTCTATACTTCTGCATTTCCCATTGTTTTATTGTAAGCTGCGCGATATTAGCTTGTCTTTCATCGAGTAACTAACGTTCGTGCAATTAGTGTGTGATCAAAAATTCTCTATATTATTTGTACCTCTATAAATTTTAGATTCCAAGCCTACTGAAAAGTAATTTTCAATGACGCTGATAGAAAATTGGTGCATTATTTTTATGGCATCTGAGTTGTTGAAAACGTTGAATTAGGTTATGTTTCTAAGAGTTAAAAATAACAGAAATTTTTCGACAAAAAACATTCATGTGTAGGATACTAATGCATTCGATGTTAGGAATCCTCTAAAAGAAACATGGCTACGTCGTTCCTCGTTGAAGAGATGGCAAGGTTTGCGTTCTGTAATTATTAATAAAATAATTTATAAAGTTCTTCCCAGGTTGTCAAATAAAACAATTGCATTAGCCAAGAGAGGCTACGAAAAACAAATAAGCAGCAAATAACGTGTTTAGTACTAAAACAGAGTCAACAATTTACTACTTTATTTTAAGTGACTGTAAAAAGTATAGAACGACCAATAAATTATAATAAAAATTCGTTAACTATGTACTATTTTGTGGAGAGTACGAATATGTGACAAAAAATTACTAATAGGGAAATTATGTATCTGAATAAAAGTGTCGGAGTGGCTTTAAGTTCATATGCATGGTGTGAAGCATCAGATAAATGTGTGATTATATCATAAAAATATGTGTGTACACGCACACACATAGGGTGGGGGCAGAACGGGGATAGAGGGGCAGAACAGGATAACCAAAAATTTAGTTACATTATTTTGTTTTTCAGAATATTTGTATAGCTCCTAACTTTGCACGATTTTGAATTTTTAAATAATTAATTTTTCAGAAAATGTATTTATGAAAAGGAAACAGCTAATAGCATTATTAATATTTCTTATGTGAAATTTGAAGTAAAGAAAATTTTTATCAACATTTTTTGCCAATTATTTTTTTCAATTTTTTTTTTTAGGAAAAAGTAAAGTTTTTAAAAAAATTTTTGAAAACACAAATACATATTTTAACCATTAAATTGAGATAGTATGGAGTACGCAGACTGAAATTTTGCACGTCTCAGTTAGGGGCTAAATTAATAAACATGCAAACTAATTCACCTACAAATATACAAAATTGAGCATTACATTTTTCTTGTGGTGATTTAAAGTTTTAATGGAATTATATGAACCAAACTTATAAGTTAGGTCGTATGTAAATGGCGTGGAGTATGTAAATAAAAAAAAAGCAAATTAGGCAGTAAACGAATTATTAAAGGGAAATAGAATTTCAATTTGTGGAAGAAGTTGAGCTGCGGCAGCGAAGTAATTATCAGGGAATGGACGGTAATGTTTGCAGGCAGTGCTGACAGTGCGGCTGTAAACAGCGCCGAGTCAACATTCTCTGTTGACGGATGAACAAATAATGAACAATGTTGACACACGTTCGGGAAAATAATATTGACTGTTTAGTCAGGCCGGTACACTTTCCTCGCATGTGAAATCTCTACTGCTGAAATCGTGACGCATCGTAGACAACCAGACATCTATGTCACTAACGTGATGCTGATGTGTCAACATACGACATGAAACATTTAAAAAAAATTAGTTTCGTTCAAGACATACTACATGTTAAATACGTTTATTTGTATAGTTTTTTTTGTAATTATTTAGCCGTTTTCTGTGCCCTCGAACAGCACAAAGATTGGAAGAGGAACACAGGGGAAACGGAGTCAGAGTTGGCAAGGACTGGTATTAAGGAACCGTTACAGCATTCGCCTATGGGATGATTTATGAAAACCCTGGAAAACCGAAATCAGGATTGCCGGAGTCTAGGATTGAAACCGAGTCCTCCCGTATGTGAGGCGAGTGTTTTACCACTGCTCCTCCACGTTCGGTGCATTAACGTAATAATTAATATGAAAAATACAATCAAACAGAATGAAATCAAGTTTTCTTATTAACTTTAATCGAATGTGACTAAAAAGTTGAACTGCGATTTTGTCGCGAAAAGTTTTTTCCACCATTTCGTTTCAATGCCTGCATATCGACAGCTCTCCTTTATGTTTATTGGCAGTGCGTCTTTGATCACGCTCGTCTTTCATTTTACTGCACCAATCAGAATGAGGCTACTGTGATACAATTCGTCTGTGATTTGTCAGTAGAACCCGAAGAAAAGCATCCAATCACTGTGCCACACGAAATCGTGGCTTGACTAATAAGCAACCACGTTGTATTTTAAAGTTTGTGAATAAATTCAATCCAGAATTAGACAAATGCGTGCGCCCATTTGCAGGCTACATCCAACTTAAATATACCTTCTCTGTTTTGTAATACGTAGAGCTGGAATTTCTAAGAGAGATTCACATGGAAATGAATCACATAGACACAGGTTCCTCATAAAAATTTACTATTTTCTCTTACTAACAATTCATTTATTTAATCGTCAGTTGTTGTTTTTGTTTGTGGAACCGAGCTATTGTTCAATTTAGCGACTTCATAGAATTCCGAGAAATTTCATTACTCTCTCTTGTCCTCTGCTCACAAAGTATTGTTTGAATACGTTTTTTTATTTCACCTTAATTTTATTCTTCTCGCTTGAATGAAAGTAACAATTTTTAAAACTTAACCCAGCTTCACTGTTAACTCGGGTTTCAAAATAGTAAAAAAAATCACTTTCAACACCATAGTATACAACTATTAAAAACAACCGCATTATTTCATGTCCTTGGAATAAAGTTAGAATTTTTTTAAGATATAATTAGTTGTTTTGAAATCACTGTCATATTTGTTTCTTTGGCTGGATAGTTTTATCAATCATCGTAAAATTCAATTGTATTTTTCAAAATATGCTGTTATCACACAAAAAGTGGACGTCACTGGCATTAAAAATAATTATAAATTTACCGAATCTGTGTTTGCAAAATTGCAGTTTCAGTAATTTTATGAAATGCATTCATGTCTATTCAGCACATTTTTCCCGGAATAATTATAGTGGAAAACGTCAAGAACCTATACATTGTCACGTCTGTTGTGATTTGACGACTGTTGTCTTAATATGCTTCTGACGACTGCAAGCCAGTAATAAATAGAAAATTATTTGTAGGACTATCAGTATCAATGTATCATGTACTACCCACTATAACGGTTATAAGTCAACGAATAATATATTGTGCCTAGTGCGTAAGACTGAGCATTTAAGGATGATGTCTTATGAATCCGCAACACTAACACACCTCTAACGATAGTTCATAACGCTTTTCAATTTGGCAACTTCTATAAGAAATAGCAGTAATAAATTATGGACGAATTAACAAAACTTTATGAACGTTATATTCTGCTAGCTGCATTAAGTTAGTTAATATACCTGACTTAAAGTTTTTTTTCTGGATTGTGCCATTTTTTCTTTATAAAAGTGTGCATGATTCAATGTAAGGCCTATTGATTATCTTACTAAATTTTCGCCAGAGAGAACGTTTGTCAGATTAACTTAAAAGGGCCTACTTCCGGACACATATAGTTAGAATAGATATTTTGTTTCTTTTACCCACGAGAGCTTTGATCGTGACACAAAAATGGAAACATTTCTCATTACTTGCTTGTGTTCCAAGTGTGTACAACAGGTTAACAATAGCCACCTTTCAGTATTTTGAGTTTTCATTTTGAAGCATTTATACAAATTTAGTTTAGTTTGTCTGTGGGATATTGTGAGGGATAAACATAAGTTCATTACAGTTAATGAATGTAAAAAAAACTTTCTGTAGCAGACCACAGTGCATGCATTCTTATTAAGGCCTTTCAACACACAGCCGCAAATAAGTATAATTAATTCCATCGTAAGACGTTATATTTTGGAGACTGGTATGTATGAGTTACCTACAATGTTTCAAACATACACTAGTCGAGAAGAGGTAAAAAATTACTGTAAGAATAACATCATGGCGCAGCCGTAAAAATGTATAATTCATTGCAGCGGGATAGGTAAAGTATCTTAAGGTAAGTGGGCTGTAAGTCTCGTCAACAGCCGATGACACACTACTTGACACAATGACATGAGCTGGGAGAAGAGTAGGCTATTGCCTTTGTCAAGGAAACATTTCAGCCTTCAGAAAACAGAAATCAGTATGGCCGGAGACGCGGGTCAAACCCGGGTCCTCTTCATTGCTAGTCCAAAGTTTTAGTGTTGCGACACCTCGTTTGGCCATTGCATCGGAATAAAACTGAAATAAAATGTTACAAGAAATGCGACAGTGACGTTTCATATAAGTGTCAACAACCCGCAAAATCAATTTACATAATTATGAAAGTATTGTGAGAATAGCTCATTTTCTTGCAGTAACCAACAAAAAGATAAAAAAGTATGCATTTGGTAACTATATTTCTGTAATAGTTAGTCCTCTAAGATAGTTAAAATACAAGAAATCAGATGTTTTTTTGCAACCCATAAAAATATCGCTTAACATGGACATTTTTTATGGTTAGAGTTGTCATAGATCTGTAATTTCAATACTTCCAACAGAATGGAATTGTATTGTTTCATACGAATTAGGTTATAACAGCAGTTTATTAAGGTATTTGCTATAATTTTGTGATTAATATTCAGTTACCTCAACAATACATTTGCTGTGAATACAACGGAATCCAACAAATTACCTAACAGTCCACTATATTTTGCTGCGGTTCCTACACTTATTCTGTTAACAATTGTAAGGTGGTTTCTTCAGAACAACAATGCTCTTTTTATAATAACAATACTGTGTTATTGTTCTCACAACTCCTTACCTGTCACAGTATATGGAGTTAATACAGAGGAAATCTTCCAACAGTTGTTTTGCCAGTAATTTAAAGAGAACAGTGTTGCTGTGTTGCATAATCAATATAGAGACCATGATTTTTGGTTAAATTAATACTGCAACAGTTTTTTTCAGTGCCTTACGTGCACATCTGCAGCTTTGCTTCATGGTTATCGGTAGAATGTATTATTGCACAGGCGTGGCTCATTTGACTGTGTCAACAGGAACAACGTTACTGCGACACCACAAGTCTTTGATTTGCGGGAAGAAACCCGAGACACTCAGAGTTTAAATAGCCAATCACTGACCGCGAAGCAGAGCTGCAGACATACACATAAGCCATCGAAACAAATTGTTGCTGAATTCTTTTCACCAAAAATCGTTGGATCTAAAATCAAGCCTCGTCTAAATTTTGCTGTTTCAATCAGTAGCATTTATTTAACAAATGGTCGTGGCTTGAGTGTACACAGGGCAGTGGACTGAACTCGAGAAATATTCCTTTTCCTACATATCTGTCACATAAAATCACTCCAGCTGTTTATATTAAGTGAGGTGTTATCAGAGCGACAAGTAAGCTGGCGATGACAGAGGAGAGTCTTGAGAAGTCCGAGATTCATTCTTCCACGCAGCAGAGCGGCAGTGATTCTCTTATCCATGGCTAAACAAACCCCATTTCTCGGACAAACAACTGGCCTGAGGGTTTCCTCACGCCGAAGGAGCTTAACCCCGCAAGCCAGGAGAGCGGGATAGGATGGGAAATGGGGGAGGAAAACACGAGAAGTCAGAGATGACGATAAGGACGTGCGAGGTGGCAGATATCCCGGCTGTAGAGTACCTTATGTGCTGTGTTAGGTCACGTCCCTGCACCGTCTCTGCGGCGTGTTAGGCCGGGATTACGATGACTTGACTTTCACTTATCACTAGAGAACCAGAAATTTCGCGACTTCTGTAACCTGCTCGGCTGCTTGTACATTGGCTGCTGCTATAGTGAGTATCCAGTTGTACATCTGACAAGGTAGCGCGGGAGTCACTGAGTACTATCTTGCAGATCGGTTCAAAGTTCGAGGAAGAATTTTATTATTAGGAACCCAATCGCGAAAATATTATCATTTACGGGAGTTTGAAATCTAACGCCTCCTTCAATTGAATTCATCATATTTCCAGATCTATATGCTTCACCTGTACGTAACACTTAATTTATTTATTTCATTTCGTCTTTACGTTTTTCTTTTTTCCCCCTTTTTTCTCAAGTTGAAGCTTAAATGCCCTTCCATTCACTTAACCAAATTTCGTACCATATATTACATGCATAAGAGTAGCAATAGTTATGAGTTGAAATGTAACTAGAATCAATTCAGTATAATAACTCAGCATATGAAATTACCAGTGTTAAAATGAAACCAGTGAACAGCTTCGACACAGCTTAAACAAAAATGAATCTAAATCCCGGGCTAGATTTGAAGCTTACAGCATACATACAAATGACTTCTGCAGTTAAGTGAGTAAAATAATAAAAATAAAAATTAATTTAACGAAGTTTACAAACGTGAAACAGTAGCACTAAAGTGAAAAATAAAGTAACTTACATAAAAATTGATTCAATAGTATCAAGACAGAAATATATATGTTTATATGTATACATAATATATAATACATATTATATATATATATATAATTAGAGGACGTGTGTAGTACCACATTACGATCTTTCCCGTACGCAATGAAAAATGTCGGGAAATCATTCGCCGATTACAGGTAAAGATAATATTACACAACAAAGACATTAACTCTTTCGAAAAGTGATTATTCGTGTAGATCATGCGCTCTTCCTTCGCGTATCCCTTTAACTGAAAAGCTTGTCATTGACAATATTTTCGCTGCGTGAAAGTAAACGTTAGTATTAAGTGACGCGATCGTGGTGGGTCACATTGAAATGTGTTTGTCAAGGTTTTCCCAGCTTACGTGAAAGTGAAAGTGTAACGTGACAGAAGAAAGAAATTGACTCAAAATAAGCTCATCACTCGAATCCTAGCCAAAATTGGAGACAAAAATCTTTGTGGCAAAATATTTTACAAAGACATTTTTCCTGCACAATGTGGCAACACAGCACCGAGTTAGTCTCCACCCCCCCTCCCAGCTCTTCAAATATATCTTACTACTACTGTTCTGGCCACTATGTTATAAGCGAAGGTTCAATTCTTGAGAAATACAAACATGAGTTTATATTTACCTGACGCAACAAACAGAAAATAATACCTATACGGGTAGAGCAAGGGCGGACCAACTCCGTGCTATGTTGCCGCATTGGGCACGTAAAAGGTCTTAGTACAATATTTTGCCACACAAATTTTTGTCTCCTTGTTTGGCCTAGGATTCGCGTAGTATGCCTATTATGTGGTTGTTTCTGGACAGCCTATACACGTAGTTTCGGCAAGTATTAAGCCACGCCGAATATAGTGTAACAGACACATACTTATACGTCTTCGCGCCAGGGATCCAACGTGGGCAGCATAGATAATGCCACGGGTCCCATTTTACGCTGTTTTATCAGATGTCATTTCTAAATTCTAAAAGTGGCAAGTTATTGTAAAACCGCTACACGTAATTTTTAAAATTGCTTTCGCTGCGTAACCTAATTTTTTAAAACAATTATTTATAACTATTTTTAATTTGAATAATTATCGACTTATATTAATTTCATTAAGTCCAGTAGTTAGACTTTTTATTTCTTTCAGTAATCAGTTTCAAAAATATCTGTGTTGCTTCTATGATATCTCCTCCTTTTAGAACTAAACCAATTATTTACTCAAAACAGCACTATCATTTACTTTGGAAATGCTGCATTTTCACATTTATGAATTATTTACAAACACATTTTAAAATGCATTAATACTGCTGCCTGGTAAAATAGAGTATGTTGCGATGAGCTCATAATCCAAATTATTTCATGCAATATTACATTTTAATAACAGTAATGTATAATATTGTCGTGTACTTGACGTTTCAAGCACATCTGAGACTGTTATAAATTCCTCGGGTTGTCTATCGATACGTTTCGACGTAAATCCAAAGAGACAGCGAGTGCTCCAGCCGATCGAGAAATATCTTCTTAAACGACCGAGAAAAAAATAGCTCGGAATAGTTATTCTCACTTAACTTCGGCGAAGTTCGGGTTAACGAGTCCTCCCTCTACTAGTTTCCTCCTCCATAATAATTTACAGTCGGAAAACAACTATGCGAAAGTAAACACTTAAAATGTTTACGAGAAATGCACACGAAAAATAACTTTTGGTCAAAAGAACACTCTCGTAATTTACGGTATTCATGTATAAGTCAACCAGAATACATCCGGCTAATGTTGGATCTGACATAAGCAAAATAACTACTTAATATTATTTTTGTAAAGTATTCACATATGATATTTGGTGCGCAATGTGCTTATTATTTTTCCAGCATATCTCTCTTCGCTGACGGCTGCTAGGTTCTCACAGATCATCAATTAAATAACATGTTATTTCGTAAAATATTGAGTTTGCCAGTAAGAATGCTAGCAGACATGCAAACTAGTGATTCCTTTTTCTCTAAATAGTTGAGTATCACATTCCATAGCATTAAGAATTTCCACGTGTAATAACTAAGCTTCGACACTTGGTCGAAGCTGTAGATGTGAGGAAATGATACCACAACTACGCTTCTGAAGGATAAATTAACCCCATATCGTGATATACCATGTATTGTGGTACATCACATTTCAGCCATCACAGTGCGGGTAAGTAAAATCTTGATTTGCTTAGGATAAAGTTATTTTAATGTAGGATATACAGGAACAATACATACCTAATATATTACATAAACTTCTACCTTGTTTTGTTTGTTTGTCATTTCCGACTATTTGGATGACAGAAGTGTCGTATCAGGTGATGGTTGATCGATAAATGTGGAAGTATGTTAAGGATGTAACTGCAAGCAGGCAACGATACCATTATGATAATGCAGAGGAACTGATTTTTGGTGAAAAGAATTTTGGACCAACTTAAGTCAATGCCTTACGTGCTCTTCTGCAGCTCTGCTTTAGTTATTGGCAACGAATAATTGTTTGGATGCGTAACTTATTTGACTGTGCCAATTAGAAGAATGTAACTATGGTATTACACGTCTATGATATACCGGTAGAACCCCAAGACACTGAGTGTTAGAAATTTACATCATTGGAAACGAAGCAGAACTGCAGTTGCGCACATAAGGCATTCAAACAAGTTAGAAAAAATGTCTTGTAACTAAAATTCAATGTGTCTGTGGGTACTTAAATGTGCCGGAAACAAATGTCATATTTTTTTTTAACACAAAAAGCTTTCGCTCGCTTTTCATGTAGGTAGTAAGTACGATTGAGTTTACACATACAAACACCCCCTTCCCCTAACGCACACACACCTATATATATATATATATATATATATATATATATATATATATATATATATACATACATATTGAAATGCAGTTTACGCTTTATTAAACACAAAAATAAGAACGGATAAGCAATAATTAATCTGTATGGGTTGATAGTGCATTGAAACTATAATTTCGCCGGTTCTGTAAATTAAAATTATATTGTCTGCTTATTAGAATCATTACAGAAACGTGTAATGTAGTTTAACCTGACTAGAGTTTAAGAAAAAATCAATGACACGCAGAGAATATTCACTTTATTTAACTAACTTAATCTTTGGAAAGTGAATGCAAGTAAAAGTTAAGGAATTTCATTTAAATATCGTGACCGCTATTTTTTTTTTCGAAGAATGGAGCATTGCATCAACTTAAACGATACTGCCAGAATTTTTTTTTCTGAAGTGTTCCACTGCAGAAACTATCTTTTACACGTTGAAACGCAGGAACTCTTTAATTGTTTTAAAGCGTTAATATTCGTCTCCTTTTTAGAATGAAGGCAAATATTAGCACTGCATTACGATATTGCTGGTGATCATAGTCGGCCAGTATTCGTCAGCAAAAACGGAGCCACATGATTATTCAGTAATTATTTCGTCATGATCGGAGGGTATCGGAACGATTGGCTGCTATGAACATTTAAATAAAAAAAAACTCGTTCGGAAATCCGAATTCAATTATCAATCACAGTTTTCTAGCCTGTTTAAATGCTTGCATTCTTTTGAGAATAGTTACATACATTTCACACAATTATCCGGTGATATGCCTCTGAGAAAAAAAAAATCAATCGAGTTTGAATTTTTTTTAATAAATGGCTACTTCGGAATAACGTTCTTAAGAAAAAAATTATGTATAGTAAATATGTATTACCATGATTATTTTAATGTTTATAAAAGTTTCTTGGGAACAGATGTTTTGTATCTCGCGCCGATGTCTTTTTCATTGACACTACTATCATTCTCGAGCTCCAATTAAATCAGTACAGTCGTGTAGCCTCGCACGAGGAGTCAGCCGTGAACAGTTCTCAGTGACCATCAGTACTCGCCAACAGTATCGGAACAATGACATTACAGAAAACACTGACCAGTGATATCAGTGAGTAACGGAATGCAGCGTTGGCAGCCCATACTTTTCAAGGACAGAAATTACACATATTGCCATAGTTAATAAGTCATCACTAGAGCCAGTAATTTTTGGTGAAAATAATTTTGCACCAACATCTTTGAATGCCTTACGTACACAGCTGCAGTTTTGCTGCGTAGTCAGTGATTGGCTGTTCCTAACTCCCATTGTCTTTGGGTTATATCCGCAAGTCACGTGTGGTGTCAAAGTAATTATATTGTTACAAGTTTGAGAAGCACAAACTTTATGTGTGGGCAATTCCCATGAGTTCTTTGGGATAGAGGTCTTATAATTACAAATAAAAGAGTTAAATTAAGTACTGGATTTAATAGCTCACAAAGCTACGAAATACACAAAACAGTAATCAACTAGAACTCTCACAACACAATTAGTTATGCACACAATTACTCCTGTGTCACAGACACGTTAATTA